>JAMKCH010085701.1:0-174415 GCA_023653785.1 Ophioderma brevispina | reverse complement strand
ATGTTTTTGAGAGGTAACATTCGAGGAAATATACGAACAGTAATGCTGAATGAAAACCATTCCAAGTGTTTTTATAATATTAAAGGTGCATGTTACGATCGTCTTTGGACCCCACTGATTTACCCGGATAAGTAGTATTGATTTTCATCTCAGATGAAAGGCTGATTTACTCATTATCGCCCGAAAATCCATGTCATCCCAATATAAAAAAACAACGCTTGCTTTAATGGTTAAACTCAATATAGCCGTTTGAATAGGGTTTTGAACTATGTGCATTGTTTCTACCATCAAAACGGCAGTTGGTTCCCACCGTATTGATGAGGGTATAGCAAGTGCCAGGCTCTCACATCAAGTAGAGAACACAATAGAAATAAATCGGAACAAGCAACTTAACTCTAAAGTTTACAGTTTCCCTATGAAATACAAGCTAATTGATATTCAGAACATTTGTCTGGACATTTAATGGTTTGAGCAATTATTAGAGCACAGGCACTTAAATTACTTGAAAAAAATTAGTATGGTCACAAGATATTACCCCCAAATTAGTCTTTGTCAAAGACGCCTCAATTTCATCCCCAAATGTGATAGGAATCGCTGCAAGTGCGAGTCACGGACTGCCGAGGGCACAGCCGCAGCCAAGGGAGAGCGAGGTGTTTTTGCGCAAATAGGGATTGTTCAAGCATAATGTGTCAATCAAAGATTATTGGCGTCATCGCATGGGGGATCTGTACCTACTAATTAATTGCTAGAGTTGATACTATCTGTCAAAAAACGAACCCTTTCTTTAACCATACAAATGTCCAACACAGCAAACATAAACATGCGCCAGAACGATAGTATCGGCAACGTATGCGCCAGGCACGCGTTTATGACTGCTATTATATTGCCCAATCAATTCCCAGCATAGTTACGGAAGATTCATACCGAAAAAATAAAGAAAAACAACAAATACAAATATATGCAGGAAAGGAGAAAAAAAAACCTCACAACCTTGGACCTGGTAGTGACCCGAACCTCATTATCTTATGAAGATTCCCAAGGGGGCATCTAGATCCAAGATATGTTAGTAATTGGATTTTACTCTCAAATGAGGCCAATTTGATGTTTTTCCGCCATTTAGATTGGACCGTATATGACTTGGACCTTGATATGTGGACCTTTGACCACATATCTAATTATTAAGGTTCCCAAGGGCATCTAGGACCTAATTCTGTAGCAATTGAATTTTCTTCTTGAATGAGGCAATTTGATGTTTCAGCCCATGGTACAGCTTGAACTCGTATGCAATACCTTGGACCTTGGTATGTTACCCTTGACCTCATTATCATGAAGGTTTCCAAGTGGCATCGATAACCCAATTTTTTGTTAGCCATTGGACTTTCTCCATTCTTTAACCTAAGTTGATGAAAACAACAGGCACACATGGTCAGAGAATGAGGACTCTTAGGTGTATGGTAGATAAAAAAAAATATGACTGCACGCTTAACTTTGCTCTGCTGCTATGTGTGGTCTTATTTAATCTTTTTTCTATAAAAATCAAAAAAGAAAATATTGAAAATTGCAGACATAGCTTAAAAGTGAAGGATAAGTCCGTCGATTCTCTAAGTTATTTTCCCAACTGAAAAAATTAAGGCAAAGAAAGAAAAGAGCAGTGTTCAAAGATATGAATCTCCATCATTTACGTTCTGTAGTAAGTTGGCGCTTCGCGAACAAGTAATGACTAAAATGTCAGATTTTGTTCTTATTAGGTTACTTTTGGTCTGCCACTTGTAGGGTATGTTAGGATACTTATCCTGGTTGCAAACATGCAAAAATCTGATTTTTGATGAATGATTTTTTGATTTTTCGATTCAGCAAGTCACTGCTAGTGCCTTTAATACCTTGTAGTATTTAATCCTTATTATGCTCATAAATTCCTGCTGTCTTATTAGCTTTAATTATATCGTTATTATATCTTTTATGTGTTCCTGTATAACTAAAACTGCTCGTAACTTCATTGAAGCATCAAAATTAGCTGTAGAAAAAAGCAGGGTTAATTCAATTTGAATGGATTTTTTTTTCATTAAAGATAGCTTAAAGAAATCATGATTATCTGCAAATTTAGTTACAGTTGGTAAATTAGATTTGCATACAGATGCTGCACGCATCATTGCATACAAGCACACACACCCACACACACAAGCAGACATGTAGCCACATATATCACGGTCAAAAAAAAATCACTGCAGTAAAGGACAAAGCTTTTAAGTCTGGTCGTCTATTTGTGAATGGTTATTAATGTTCTTTGCCCTGGACATGGACATGGCAATTTTGAAAGGGGGGATGGCGCGACTTCTCGTAACTTTAAGTTATGAAGTGTACATCTGATAAAATGGACTTCATCCCAAAACCCCATCTGTAAAATTACACCATATTTCAATATGTGCGATGGGAGAGCTAAAAACTGAGCTGTAAGTCCTAGAGGAAGCTGTATAAAATTACATTGGTCGGTCCAAAATGGGACACATTTTACTCTACCTTCCCAAACCAACAAATCCTTTTAGCCCTGAGATTCACACAGTAAATGAGAAATATAGAGATAGATATATTAGATAAACAATATATTGACCACTTCCGGTTCTGGGGACAAGGATAGTAGCAGTCGGGTCCGCCCTTAATTATCTTCATTACAATGAATGGACTAAAGATTTATGGCAGTTCTTAACTCGAGTCAGAATGGCGGCATTCAGAGATTGAAATCCCTCCAGTTAAAATTCTGCACCCGGCACGTAACGCATTGCCTGGAAGATCCCTGCCATTCCGTCATTGTATTGTGATTGGAATGTCAATGGAAAAGTCCACATAGAAATTTGTTGATATTTTTACAACAAATATTTCATTTTTTTTTTAAAACATATCGATAATATTAGTTGAAAATGTGCCAATGAGCAACCCTGGAAAAAGTGGGGAACTTGGGATATGTTCCGGTGAAAATTTGTAATTTGAAGAAACTTCTTGTCCTTCACATAAATAAAGAAAACATGGAATCGGAAAGAAATTTTGCCATCTGGCGGTTAATTTTGATGTGTTCAGGGAGATTAGCATTTCAACCATGGTCATGAACAAGATTGAGGAGGTGACCGGAGTTTTATGAGTATAACAAGTCAAGGTATTGCAAACACCCCTTTATAATGGTAATAATTACTATTATTACTGGTAACGCAATCAATCGCCACACTATCTTTTAAAGGTTTGAGAAGAGATATTGCAAGAGAAATACCCTCAAATTTTCTTTTTATTTAAATTTGATTTTTGGCATGGTCGATATTTGTCATCCATGCACCATTCAAACCCTGTGAATTTTTTTTCTATTTATTATTTATTTGAAACATAAGCTTTTACAAAACAGCGGCACATGCCAATTATGACGGTGCGTTCAAAAATACACAAGAGAAAATAAACTGCATACTAAAAATATAAATGTATTGATGCAAAAATAAAAGCAAAACATACAAGTTAAAAATAATTATTAAATTTGGACTTTTTCAATCCAAGGCAGGACACTAGTCAAGAAGAAAAAACACCTATAAAACGCACACGCACATCGTACTAACAATAACTGGGTTACTTAAGTACTCCGCCTAGACAAATTATGAAAAATTCAACATTATTAAGAGGGGGTATTTGAATACTCAGTGATTTTGCACCACCACACACACACACTTACCCGCACACACACACACACAATCGTGACCCACACAACACTTACCCTCAAACCACACACATGCACATAATACCACATACACACGCATATAAAAATATCTATATACAGCAAGTTGTGGAAATAATATGTATATGCTAAATTGGAGAACTGATTAAATAATTAATCAGCACAATAAATTTAAAAATATATATTGATGGTACCGAAGATATTGACTTTTAAAAAATTACTCCTAATAAATTCAAGAGGAACTTGAGATATCACAAGAAGTGTTGGACTAAGAACAATAATCAGCTGATGAAATCAAATTAAAAAGTGAACAGGAACACACCCATACCCACCAGTAATCAATATGTGAAAATTATCTGCCGCTTACATTCAAATGTTCATTTGAGGTCATTATCTAAATCTATAACATCTGAACATTCTGATATGATATTTACTATTCTATTAATGATGTTGCAGTAAAATAATTTCTTTTTAAAAACTGTACGTTCCAAACAACAGAAGCAAAGCGGGGTTGTAATACTCACAGTTCTAATTAAACACTTAAAGGCACTATGAATATCAGTCATAACAGGGCAGCTGTGTTAACACCGCGTTAGACTAGAATTAGAAATATGACTACACTGGAGCTCGCCTGATTTGCAGTGACTGTATATGCTGCCATCTAGAGGAATAATCAACTTAGTGTTATTGGGACAAAAAATGACCAACTCAGAAGGTAGGCTCAGACTCAAATGTATGCTGGACAAACTTGGCTATGAAACTTGAGACCTCTTGACCCAAATTTGTGTTTTTTGAAATTCCAAATTTGTTTTCATGAACACAAATCTGTAGATAACCATCTTTGAGCAAGTAAAATCATATAATTTTGTTGGTTGTAGTTTTGAAGCACAGAAAAGGAATTATGCCAGAGAGTATACATTACACTACAAAACAAGGAGTGGATTTTATAGGTGGCACATGCCATTACTCCAGGGTAGGAGTGGCTGGTCACACCTTTATACTCATTTGAAAGGTGATTATTGCATTGGATTGTGTTGTCTAGCCACAAATCTATAACGGTTTGGATGGTATTAATTACTCTGACAACTGTGTATTTTCTAAAGGTGTGAAATTTAGTATTTGTATTGGGATTTTTGATCGCCAATTTTGATTTCAAAAATAGTGATCACAATTAGTTTTAAAAGGACATGGAAGATCTGCTAGTGATCATATCCTTTCTGTTGGCCCCTAGATGTAGTACAGGAACCACAATAAACTTGGCCTCTTCTGAAACCAAATTGTTCTAAAATGGGAAATTTCAATTAATTCTAACAACCCATTTAATTCCTTTTTGACTTATTTGAGTGAGATTTACAGTTCCAATAGTCACTCTGTTAATTTAATGTCCAGATCCAGATTTATTAACACCCAAATAACCGATTCGTTTTATAATACACAAAAATGCTGTGCTTTATTCGTTTGGGGTAGGCTCTATTTGGTAATTTGGAGGGCAAGCTATGTGTACAGCAAAAAAAATATGGCCTTTGACAAAATAACAGGAGGTTTGTCCTTCCCATGAAATCCCTTCATGTCTCTTTAGTGTACTAACTACAAGTGCATATATAGCTGTATAGCATGCCCCTGTGCATCATGCATGAAAGTTTTCCATGAAGGGCCAGCCACAACGCCTCCATGATTTTCCCACAAGTTCACATTTTTTGTTCCATCATGCTGATGACTCCCAACTCTGACAGCATGACCTGTACCAGGGGTGCAGGGGAACCATGGTGGGAGAAAGTGGGAACTAGGCAGCTTCTTCCGGGAAATTGACCATTTGGAGGGAAATTTTGACTTTCCAACCATGAATTACATAAAATTGTGGGAAATTTTATGGGAAATATTGCACTTTTTCCTGCCCGGGGGGGAAACTCCCATTTAAAGGTGATGCATTGCAAGGCTGTTAAGGACAGAGAAGATTTCACAATAGCTTCTTCCCCACCATGCAATGCAATTCTTCCAATGGAGGTTTTTGTACAGGACTGAGTGGGGTCCGTTAGTGATGAACATGGCTAAATTGACGTACTGAATCACACATTGCATTTTAAGAGCGTTTTCATCCCTAACATTCCACATGGGCACCTGTACAACTTCCAATGGAAGCAATGCATTGTGGAAGCTACGGTATCTTTCTCTTGTTAAGACCCGCCCTCGTTAAGCATCATTGCCCCCAAAGACCCCTTTTTTTTGGGGGGGGGGGGGAATTGTACCAATGTAATACAAAGCCTTTTTTCTTTTGAAAATTTTTGCCCAAATCTATATTTTTGAGAAAAATTTTTTATTTTTTTTATTTTTTTTACCCCCATTTTTTTTTAATTAAACGCAAATTTTCACCTGAAACCCCCCTCCTCTTTGGAGCATTGTCTCACCCAAAGACCTCTATTTTTGTAGTCCTCTTCCTAAATACCACTGGGTTTGGAAAACGTCTACCCCATTCATAGGGTTTATGTATTTAGCCAATCAGAAACACAATTAGAAAAGCTTGAAGATGCAACTTTGATTGGCTACTATAAGAGGTTATAACATGTAATAAGCCAATCACAGGTACTTTGTTAGAAAGGCGTATTCTGGGGTTAATATGAACTAGTCAAGACAAGCAATGTTAGGGTCTGTTGGTTGGTTAATAATTGCACGGATAATGAAGAAAAGAAACCTGAGTGTCAACCGTGAATGCTGGTTGCTTGGTCTTTTTATGGCAGAAGCGGTGCATCCTGTATTCAGCTTCTAACAATAGTAATTCTTTTGCCATTGTTTTACTTCTCTCCCATGACCCTCACAAAAGACAATGAATGTAAAATGATTTCTTTTCCATATTACAGAGCAAACTATGGTAAATCTTTCCTGAAATTTCTTGAAAGGTACAATCTTTTTCTATAGGGAATAGAAGCAACAGATCAGTGACAAGTGATGTTTGAAAGCTACATAATGAGGTACAATCTCTTTAATTTGATGAATTCAGTAAATTGAGAAATTTTTAGACAAAAATGTCTCAAAATATTTTATAGAAAATTTCCATTTTTTTTTAAATACCGGTCATCTCAAATCCATATTTTTGTTTTAAAAAAATGATTATACAGTGAAACATGATTTGCAACTGCAGTTTGATTGTAGGCATTTCTGCAGAAAATCCTTATCAATGCAAATGGTGTGCCTGCAGGCGGAGTGCCCATCTCTCTGTCATTGGCGTTTGGGCCAGACTCTCTCATATAATGTTGCTGTGGGGGGTTCGCCACTCCTCCCGCACAGCGAGTCTGTTTTGCATTCCCAGCATATGCCAGTACCCATTTATACTCCTGGGTGGAGAGAGGCAAGCGAGGTAAAGTACCTTGCCCAAGTGCACAACACATTGGCGACAGCGGGGCTCGAACCCACAACTTATGTTTATGAGGCGAGCGCTGATCCACTGCGCCACATGTGCCCTTTTAAAAAAATCCTTATCAAAAATTGTTTAAAAATAAACACCTGCATTTTGCATTTTGTTTCTCAGGCTACCTACCGGAAATAAACTTCATTTATTCCCCAACGACTGTAAAGAATTGTAACACATTAATTCAGTTTGAAATTGTGCTAAGTGACTAAGTCCCAAAAACTTTCATCCCTGGTAAAGGTAACACAGTATGAGTACCTGAACTTGACCTGAAGTAGCATACACAACACCTCAATCATCCTACACCCCCCACGGTGAAAACACACCATGCTTAACGCCACGCTAACAGGGGCACCTAGCGGGCCTGCCAACGTTAACAACTCGTGTGCCACAACAGTAATTCAAATCCCCGTACCTAGAGCTAAACAGTCCACTAAAATATTCCGACTATTCTGCATTTGCCTGACGACGAAACCCACTGGAGTAAAAATAGTTATGAAATTTAGCATTGTGTGTGCCTAAAAATAGTGGAGAGCTCTGTGCTCAAGCCTCGAGTGTTAATATTATATTTTGACACTGTTATCGTTTATACAAGAATGGCGCAAACAGCAGAATTCCCATTAGCTTTCTGACAGTCAATATGGCATGAGCAGAATGGCTGAGTTTACAGTTAGTTCCAGCTCGTTTTACATCGTCATTCATTTTAGTTATCTTGCGGAATCAACTCGAAGATAGGTTTCGCCTTCATACACTTGACCGTATATTATTTATTGAAAACTTGCCGATTGAGCAATCATTAACATTTGAACAATTAAAATATGCTGTTTTGAGTCATTCTATGTCAAATCACCCATGGGTTACACCTGACCCTCTTCAAAATTGGCCCACATTTGGTGTATGGGGTAATTTTTGGCTAAAAAGGCTGAAATTTTAGCTCTATTGGACCAACAGTTTTTGCACTATGGCATGCCCTTCTTTCACAATTTTGGGCAAGATAAGCCCACCCCTAGAAATTTGATTATGACCAGATTGTGGTAATCCACAGGTCCAAATCTGGTTCCATTAATTTATCTTTGGAAAGGTGAATTGATGAGCAATGTAATATACCATATTTTCTTCAATATATATGAAGCAATCAAATTAATTAAAATTTATTTGACTTAATTTGACCTTGTGATCATGTGATTTCAGATTAAACTTATCCAAAACAACATTACCCAAACGGGTCATATACTTCTCCTTAAATCATGGTAAAGGGCAAACCATTCAGTGTTATCAAATGTGTCATGGTTGGGGTAATTTTTGTTAATCATTTTGTAAATGATCGTCTATTAGTCTAGATTATACAGTATAATGGCATGCAATTTGGGCCAAAAATCCAAGTTCCATGCACGCGAAAGCAACCTGAAACCTTTCTAAGTAGAAAAATTTCATTTCTACACCCGTTTTACCGCTTAACTCGCCCAAACAAAACTTCTTTCCCTTTCGTTATAACACATCCACATGCATAATTCACTACACCATCACTACTGCATTTTTTTTCAAGCTATAACTCGATAAAACATTTTTTTAATATAAATTCAAAATAATCCACTATTAGAAAATATGTTCAACTCTATTAACTTATTTGAACAGAAAAAAATGAAACCAGCTAAATACCCTCTAACCAAACTGGAAGCGTCCAAATCAGCTGTATCTGAAAACGTGCCCAAATCGCACATGTCACATTCGTTACTATATAACTACATCATCATCTTCCAAATATCCGTAGGGAACTACTTTAATCAAAAACGATCTTTTCCAAGTTCTAGTTACCTGGAGCAGTTTTCTGTCAAATACTTGACGCATGGAATTTAAGGAATGACAGTTTTGTAATAGAGAGGATGGTTGGATGGATGTTGCTATGACAAGATGCGATTTCGTTCCCAAGCTTCTCTTGGCTCAATGGACTAAACCATTGGTAAATTGAAGGTCGACACAAGTACCTGTCCATGGACAGATTAGGAATTTGTTGTTGGCTGTGAAATTGAAAGATTGTTTCATTGCAGATAGGATTTTCGCTTAAAAAAAAGCAAGGACAAAAAATATGATTTTTAGCATTTGTAAGTGAATACTAGATTGGACTTTCCATCTCTTGAAACGTTACTCAAGAGTAAATGTATGTGCAAGAAATGCATAAAAGACCTTTAAAACAAGAATTATGCAGTCTGCAATTTAAGGTGGCCCCACACATATCATGTGTTCTATGCAAATTTTAGCTAATTTGTACTCCATAATATTGGATGCCAAAAATGTGTACAGCACATTAAGTAACCATGGGGGGGGTCTTCCACTCTACCAAGTTTTAAGTTCAAGGATAGTTGTATTTTGGTCAATTAAGAATAATGACATATTTTTATTAAATATATGCAAAAGACCTCATATTCAGTACAAGGTGCTTGTTCCGATTTATGTGTATTGTGTTCTAGTGATATGGAAGCCGGCACTGCACATACACCCATCAAAGTACCGTGGGAAAAAGTACCGTGGGAAACAAACTTGCGGTTTTGGATGCTAGACGTGATAAGATCGGCAACCCTATCCAATACTGTGCTAAGATTGATGGTTTAACCACTAAAACGGCGGTTTTGGTTTAATCTTGGGAATGAAAATGAAATGGTTTGAGGGCTCAAATTTCAGGATGACAATGAGGAAAAAATGTCTGCCTTTCATATGATATCAAAATAGATACTACTTCCGGGTAAATCAGGGGGGCCGGGGTCCCAAAGACGATCGGAACACGCACCTTTAAACATGTCACAGGCAAAATACTTGCTGCCTAACTATACAGCACTGGAAGTCATCATGGTCTAGTGCCTACTAACGTTTTAAGTTCAAGGGTACTTGCATTTTCAGTTATAGTGGAATTAGAGTCACAGACATACATACAAACACGAACAGACAACATCCACCATACACATAGGCACTTAATATGTGGGGTCCAAAGCAGCACTTGCACTTTAAGTGAGGTTTCTTTTCTCACGATTAGGTTAGCAGCTAAGGGCGCGTTCCCACTATGGTTGTTTGGTACCAGGACATGGTACTCGATGCTACATCGAGCCCACTTCCTTGCCTAGTAGGAACGCGTTTTAAGTGAATCGGACCTACGTCCGAGATCGGGTCGAGACACCTCAGGTAGGTGTCTCGGTTTCTCGTATTAGGACGTTGTACCAAATGCAAAGTGGGAACGCGTTTGTACATCGTAGTGGCCCGGCTCACATATCACCGCGGGGGAGGAAACCCATGCCTAGCTGGGAGCAAGGCCCGGGGAGCAAGGACGAAATTATCACAAACAAAATCCATATTTTTAACATGAATCACAAATACCCCTGAAAAACATTCTACACATTCTTCCTGATTAAGTTTCTCTATTTGTACTAAAACACGATTGTTGAGGGATTTGTTTAGGATAAGCAGCAGCGGTTGATGAAAACAGCTGGTTGACGGACATCCATAACACGTGAAAAAAAAATGAGACACTTCAGGTTTTACGATGAAGCTGCAATGGATACGGTCACGCGCATCACTCCGATTTTATCAAACTGATCAGAAAATGATAGCCTAGTAGGCGATGGTGTTCGACAGTCAACATGTTTTTTCCTCAAACATTTCACAGAGAATCCATTTGTTTCCATTCAAGTATAGGAGGAACAGAGCAGATCATTTTTGCAAACATAAATATTGGACAGAATGTCGAATGTAAAGAAAAACCTCGGGTTAAGTGGGCCCGATACATCGGCGTTTGGCACGGATGGAGTACGATATCGCGACAGTGAGAACGCAAAATCAATGTGGGACGAGCCCACTTCTATGTGGACTCAACCTAGTCCCGAGCACACATTGTATAGTGGGAACCGACCTAAGTTTGCAGACAAATTGAAGATGACTGGACATACCAGACACAGCATCAATTATTGGGGGAACCACATTTCATTTTCATTTGACTGGGGAGGGGTGATCACTGCTGGCAACTTCAATAGTGGGGACTACCTTCCCATGTGGTTGTACATGTACAACCAACCATTTTCAGATTACACCCCCTCATGGTTGATAAAAGTGCTTTTTTTTCCCTGTTTTTAGAACAGTTAGACTGGAGGAAGAAATTGGAAACTTCGTCTAACAAACATTTTTAGCACTGATTGTGTTATCCTATTAGCCCTTCTGAATACATTTTCACCTTCATGCTCCCTTCGTAAGCATTTCATAAAATCTCCATCTAAAAACAGGCATGCTTTTTCATCTCAAATCAAAGTGTTGAGTCTTGAACACACTTTTACTCTGATATTTGGAGTTAATTCTGGTCCTTTGCCAAACACTCTCACCTGGAAATTTAACACACTTTATTGGTATGTTTTCCAGTTGTCAACCTTGAACCTTCCTGGCTTCTCCCTAACTAGGGTCTATGCCCAGAGGGTCTATGCCCTTAAAACTCCCACTAAATGTTGGTGGGGAGCAAGGGCACGGAGAGTAGCATTCAGAATCAAAACAACATAGTGGTGTTGTCAGTTACATGGAAAGTTCAATCTTCAGAAATAATGCAAAAAGGTATCTTCTGCAAAGTCAGTCAACATGAATGCAAACTGGTTGGCTAGGATGCCCAAGGGAGGTATTTAACATATTTGAATGTATGAGAATGTGTCCCTTCATGACCCAATTTTTTTTTTAAAGTCCCTTTAGGTTCTGCTAACCCCCCATTTGTTTTGATGACCCTCTCATTTAAGTCAAATTAATTATATTTCAAAGTTTCACTTCAAAAACTCAAAGTTGAACGAAATTCATCCCCCACAGCCCTCTACTTTGATTAAACATCAAGGCAGAACTTTCAATATTTCTAGTTCCAGGGAGACAGATTTTATCTGAAGATCTACTCCTCTTCATTTGGAGGTGACTCCCAAAATGACCTATAAATGTAAATTCCTGAAAAAAGGTCAAGGATTATACTTATATTTCATGGGGGGGCCAAAGCAGCTTTAATCTCTAGGGAAAAGAATCATTAAGATGCATGTCATTATGTCCCAATACTGCAAGGGAGAAATTTACATAGCCTTATTTGTGGTATACACTGTTAAAACACAGGGTAAATTATCAACTGTGCATTTTATTTCAAACCTGACCCAAAAGTTTGAAACAATTTTTACACCAAACGAAATTTACACCAAGTTGATGTAACTGTTAACAACTGCCTGCAGTAGACTAGGGTTATTCTAGTACCAAATATAAAACAGATAAGTAGATCGTTTTCAGGAACTGACGTCATCAATAATCCACCCAATTCCTTGACTACTTGCAAGGTCGCCATCACACATGCTGCTTGCGAGTAAGTTTTACTTATAATTTAGGGTTTTTGTGCAAAAAGATTCCTTCCCTCTATTGTGTCTTCATAGGTTTGGTAAGGAATCTTTTAATTTGAATAATGGTACACTTCTTACACCATCTTGGAGGTGACGTGCATGTAAGGCTGTTAAGACCCCCATTTTCAGCATCGCTGTCACCCAAAGATCCCATATATTTCGAAAATTTCATCCAAAGATCCCATATTTTTTTTTTAATTTTGCCAAACTGTCGCCCAAAGACCCCATTTTTGGAAAAATTTTAAAAATTTTCACTCAAAGACCCCTATTTTGGGTGAAATTTTTGCGAAATTTTCTTAAAAGATCCCATTTTTGGGGAAAATTTGGCAAATTTGTCACCCGAAAACCCCTTATTTGGGGCATTTTGGCTTTCTCTCACCCAAAGACCCCTATTTGTTTAGTCCTCTGTCACCGAATGCCCCTGGGTTTCAAAGTGCCAGCCTTACACCCATATCAATTTCATAGTATGATTGCCCTCCCCACCCGGGTTCTTAGTGTACAGTATACAAATATTGACTGCTATGAGGGGCACAGTTAAAATTATAGGCCCAAGGTGATGTCAAAACCATGACTATGCCCGAAGCGAAGCTGAGGGCATAGTCATGGTTTTGACATCACCGAGGGCCTATAATTTTAACTGTGCCCCGAATATTAAGCAGTCAATATTTGTTTTATATACCGAATATATAGATTCTTCTCATTTGATTGGTTAAAAGATATCACAAACTGACAAGTTTTGTTACAAAATAACTTTTACAACGCTCATCGTACAGGACACGCACACACACGAGCGATCTATGAACACGGTGTTGAGACTGTCCTATTTTCCGGGCACAGTCGATTGCTGTGCCCTGGGCACAGTTAATCATGACGTCATCTTGATAGAAAAAGGGGCCCAGCTATTTTAATGACTCTACTTTTAACCAATCAGATGAGAGGAATCTATATATGAGGTATATAATAACCCATGGACTATTGTAATATGCGCAATTACCTCATATTAAAACGTTATGTCAGATTCAAATGACATTTTGAAATTAAGGTACCCGGTACCTGTATATTGGCTATGGCTAAAAACATAGAAAAACACATGAAATTGGTGGAACACCTTAAAGATGTTTCTTTCTTCAGGTCACATGTGATCCTCACCTGGCAAACATGGTAGACAAAAGTTTCCCTTCACTTTTTTTAAACACCCTGTATATTCTAAATGGGAAGACATGTCTGAGAATGTTGATTTTTACCCTTGGGAAGAGAGAGATTACTCCTAAATGGCTTGAACATAGCCATGTGGCATGGCATCACATAGTCATGTTTACTTCAGTCCAGCTAAGAATGTTTGCCGTAAATTTAGTCTTGTCGGTGAGTGTGCTGAACCAAAGCAAGCAAGACATTCTTGTGAACAAGTTTTACTAATGGGAGACAAATGTGCCAGCCTCCATGCACAAGATAAAATTTATACTAAATATATTAGCTTTCTTCAATGCCAGCCACCTTGGGAAATAGTGATGTGTGCAAATTATCATGACAATAGCAGAATTTGTCTATTGAACTTCTTGAGTGACCCACAAAACATACATTTCAACATCAAATTGTCTTCCTAGGTCCTAGAGTAAGTATGTTGCATTTGAAACAGTGGCCATTTTGGGAAATGGTGACTTATGCAAATTGCCATCACTTTTAATATTGTCATCATTTAGTTCTACATAATCCCAATGGTCGACTTTAGCTATGATTAGAACTTATTCTGACCCTGTTTGGTAGAAATCCAAGGTGTCTTTTCACCTGATGCTGCAGGGCTGCAGCCTGTTTGCAAAATGGTGAGGCCCTGCATTTACCAGATCAGATCTCAATTTTTTGGGAAATGTGTGTGTTTCCCAAAGCAGAACTGGTTATATTTTCCTTAACCACTGGTTATATGTATTATTTAGTAGTCCTATACAGCCAGGCCCATAACCAGGATTTTTTTGGGGGGAGGGGGCAATTTTTTTAAAAAGGGGACTTTCCACCAAGTTCGCTCCCAAAGGGGAGAGGCAAATTTGGCAAAAGTGGACCTTTTTAACTGATATTTTAACTTTATTTTCAACAAATACGCATAAAAGTCAATATTTTTGGCTCATTCTACTTGCAAAATCTATTTTTGGCCTTTTTGAGCCCTTTTAAGGTGTTTTAGGGGCTTCTTGGAAGCCCGCCCCCGGCATACCACTCTAGGCCTGCTGATTCCAGGTCTGTCCAAATACAAACATATCAGTATACCACATAGAAGTTACTTCACACGTAATTTCCCACATGAGTTCACCTTTGAACAGACAATCAATATACACACCTGCTAATGGACTTGACCATGAAATATATTTCACACCATGGAAATGTACAATTTAAAATCCAGTTCCATAAGACAAAGCAAAAAGCTCCACAATATACCAAAATTGCCCGGGGGGTTTTTGCTGCTCCGGTTGGCTTCAAAAAGGACTTTTGTTACTCAATGGTCATGGTATACATTAACAACATACAGGGGTTTCATACCAAAAATTTAATATTTTTTTTACAATTAACAAAAAATGAAGACATACTTGTTTCAGTTTTAAAAAAGGTTTTTTAACTGTAAAGAATCTTTGGCTATTTGAGAAAATTGTATCAAATGTGATGAAACAGTTTTGTTAAAGATTAATGTCAAATTTTACTGAGCCACTTTTCATCTGGAATAGTGTGCAACTCATTCACTCAGCCCTCCTTTGAACTTGAGTCTAATGAAAACAATTCTTTTTTTAATTTTTGGCCTTAGGTTAGGGTATTGTTAGTGTAAAGCATAAATAGAAAAGAATATGTAATTGTTTGCTGTATCTTTTTAAAGGATAAATATGAAACTAAATGTCCCAAATCCTGTAACATTTATGCTCACACAATCAATTGAGTTGCTGAATTAAATGATTGTTTCAAAGGTGGTTGGACACACATCGTCCGACTTTACCCAAAATCAAAAATTGAGATTTGGGTATTGGAAATGTCACATTTTTCTTCATACCCTAGTGATGAAATGTAAGGCCTGGGAAATGCTTATGTTATGAACAAAGAATGATCCCCCAAATGTTGCTCGGACCCCCACACACTAGCTCACACACTTGCCTATGCGCCAATTTGGTAAACATATTGAATTTTGCAATTTTAGCGGACCTTCAAAAGCATTATTATAGCACTAAAATGCTCTCAATTTATTGAAAAACGAGTCATTTCCATCGAGTAGAGCCAACATCCGCATGAAAAATGGGATATTCCTAAACAGTTTTGGCAAAAAATCCTTTTTAATTCCCCTATGTGTGTCTATGGAAATGCCAATTCTGTGCTGACATACGATCTTTATGACGTCATTGTGACGTAATGCCACGCATGTTGGTACTATTTTGGTATCAATGGAAAGAGGAGGACCACGCTAATCTATTGGTACCAAAAAAGTGCCCTAGAGTTTCTGTGTTGTGCTAGGCACGTTGGCACTTCTCTCCCGAAGGGGAGTTGCATTTTGGCAGCCATTTTGAAAAAGCGCCCTCACCGTTAACCAGGGGTGGGGATTTTTGCAGACAACCTGAATTCAATTGCTATGGTATAAGCTTCAAAAAAAAATGGTTGTCTCCAAAATCCGGGGAGGGGGGGTGCAGGGGGTATGGTAGCCCGTAGTCTATATTTACAGGGGTGTCTATTCTCCCATTACTCATCCATGAGATTGGGAATAGGTTTGTCTCTTTGGTCATTTGGGAGAATTTTGATAAGCTGATTGGAAAACATGTTAAATTTGGGGAAGAATTGGGATAAGATGTGCAAGGATGGGGAACAATTCTGATTTTCTGAAAAAAACTAGACCCAAGCACTTGAAAAACCAATTTCAAGAGCCACTGATCAAGGACAGATTAAATTAAAGTCATCCGGAATACATGAAGCAAAACAGATGCACAAGCTGTATCACATGGCAACTATTGCCTTATAACCTTGTTTTACCCACTCAACGTTATCTGGCTGTCTAAAATGGTCTATCATTAGGCTCCACACACTTCTACATAGAGAGAGATTTAATTCGATCAAAATCTATATATTAAAGTATCTTCACTTTAAATTCTGACAATACTTGGTGCGTGTACATGCACTGACGAATTTCAGGACGGGTAATCTACGAATATCGGAATCACGATTGTTATTATCAGTGTATATAATTGCAGATGGCACAATTTTTTGTATGTTAGGAACATTTGTTAGAAAAAAAATCAGGGGGAATGTATAGAGTGGCTTTTATTAAAGACAATATGGGAGCCCTTCTTTGTAACTAATCAGTAGGTAATTCTCAGGGGGTTAAACTGGCTGTATCTCTCGATGGGAATAAAAAGCTTCAGGCAGTCAGCTAATTGTCTTTGCATTGTATAATTATGAAAGAATGAAATGCAGAGGGTGTTTTGAATAAATCCCATAATGCATTACAATGTGCATATACTGTAGTGTACAAACCACATGTCAGTCTTTATTAAACAGTATCCTAAAAGTTCAAGAAACCAAATTGAGAAATTTCATGATCATGCTAAAATTACTAATGCTTTGTGGGCAAAATGAGCATAGAAGTCCAGGTTTTTATGTGGTAAAGAGACACTGGCAAACATTTGAAAATAGTGGCACCCTCAAGATTTTTCAAAATCCATATTTGTGCATGGTTGTAAAGCTTATATACCAAAAAGCCCTCACCTGAAAATTGATTAAGACCAATTCAGCATCCTTATGGGGAAACAGAACGATTTTATAATAATGGTCGCCGGCGACATAATTTCAGCAGACGACGAAAATGGCGTTTTCACAAGGAACAATGCACGGCGAGCCTGGTTTCCCGTGCAATGCCACCCTTGTTTGACGGTCTGTAAACTTGTAGTTTTATTATCAATGAGTAAAAGTCTATGAGATTATGTAATATAAACATTTGTAGATTAAAGTTTATGGATATCTTTAACCATCGTTATAAACCCACCTATCTGTTTTTAAGTAAGTTATTTTCTATGTTTAAAAAGTGTATTTCTATTCTTCAATGGCCTAGACTTCATTTGAGAGCCAAATTGAAGAAATTCTTATTTTGTTAAAAATGTTGCCAGTGCGCTTTAAAGGTGCAACGAGAGATTTCCAAATAACAGGTGTCCCGAAAAAATGTGAAAATTTGATTTTGGCACTAGTGCAAAGCTTTATATAAAAATCCCATCGTAAGGATTAAGCTGCAAACTGTTTCTTTGGTACAAAAATTGTGAAATTTCTAATTTCGTATGAGGAGCAAATACGAAATTCAAGCTATGTTTTCTATTGAAATAGAGGCTTCACTCAAATCACATTTTGTTTTAATTTAAGTTATTTATGAGCTAAATAAGAGGCTTAGAGAATCGATTGAGCGTCTAATCTATATGACAAATCATACAATCACAGAAAATATGGAAGACTTGAAATCTCTAATTGACCTTTAAGTATAGGATTTTTTTTAAAAAGTTGTTATTGAGATGTAATTTCCCCAAACTGTTGCCTTGTGGGATGATGCAATACACCCTCGGGACTGAAATACAATATATAGCGTTTACACTGTGCAAAATTTTACCAAATATTAAAAATGTAAAATTTTTCAAGAAACCCTGAATTAATACAGCCTGACCTCTCAAGTTGAACTTTGCCATGGTTTGCCCACCTTGTCTACCCCTGCTGTTTGGTACAATACTGGATTTAGGTTGCTTCAAAAGACTTCTATCCAAGTTGCAATCACGCCTTAAATTGAGTGAAATTTCCTCAGCCAAATCAACTAAAATGTGGGTTAGAACTGAATTGAGTGGGTTTGGTATTTACCCGCTAATTAACAACAATTTTATTGAGGGCCGACTCAGTTTTATCAACATCTATCATACTGCAATTTACATGGTAATTTTTTGAGTGTTTATTTTGAAGATTTTTGCAAGTGGACATAAAAACACAAAAATAAAACAACAAAATATACTTGGACAAATAGAGTTGCAATAAAATATTGTTGTTAATGTTCGGATTTATCAAAGAAATCCACTACAAAGTTATAGCACAATTTTGCCAATTACACTTACATGTTTTGTTAGTGTTGATAGCCATAACAGGTATTTGATATGGACTTGATCTTTCAGGACCGAAGAGGATTATTATTAGTTCTGATATAATCTTTAATTTGTAGGCGGATTGGCAAGGCAAATATGTTGGCCCACTAAATACATTCAACAATTGTGGGGTATTTTATGTTCTTTGCAAGCTTTTTTCAAAGAAATAAAAATGGCTCAAAGGTAATAAAAAAAGAGCATTACAAAGTTAACATAAAGGTGCAACGAGAGATTTTTGAGGCCACACAATATTGTTTTTTAGCCATAATTAGTAAATTTCATATAGACTAGACACTCAATAGATTTCTAACCTTGCATTTTGCTACAGAAAGTCTTAAACGAGAGAAAAAAGGCGATTATGATTTGCTTATATTTCAAAAAATCTACCGGAGGAATTTCGTATTTGATCCTATACGAAATTAGTAATTTCACAATTTTTGTACCCAAGAAACATTTCTCAGCTTATTCCTTTCAGATGAGTTAATTTTTGATGGAAAGCTTTCCATAAGGGCAAAAAATCAGTACTTTCAATATTTTTAGGGAAGCCTGATATGTGAAATCTCTCGTGGCACATTTAAGTGCCAAGGGGTTTTCACTCCCGTTGGGCCACGGAGGGGGGGGTTTCCATGGGATCCCACTAGGAAACCACTTTCCCGATGAATTTTTGCACGAAAATTTATACCACATGTGAAGGATCTTACATAGAACACCCCAAATCAACACTAAACAAGGCGGTCTCGAACCACAAGTGTCCCTGGTTGCGCGATCACTTGGTTATGATGAAGTTTTGGCAATGAGATAGAAAGAGAACAAATGCACTGGAGAGAAGTGTTACAAAGGTCCATGGGGTCACCAAGGTCACATGAGGTAAAAAAACAAAGACTAAGAAAACACCTTTCCCAACCGAAGCAACTAAAACGCAATGACACCCCAACCCAATTCACCTTTTTGTCGCATCCCACCCTGAACCTACCCCGGCACACCGATTTGGTAAAGGGCCAAAGGTGACATTGAGGTCACCAAGGTCACACTGGCGTCACAAAGGTCACATGAAGTCACCAAGGTCACGAAGGTCACGTGAGGTCAAAAAGGTCCACACGAGGTCACCTTGAGGTCCCTCCCCAACACCCCACCTGCCCCACTCCCCTCCCCAACACCCGGACCCCTTCCCCCTCCCCAACACCCCACCCTTCCCCCTCATATGATTCCACACACAAGGGATGTTATGGTCTAGGTAGGTTCTAGAGTTGTGCATGTACTAAGGAAAATTTGCATTATCGATGTACCAATTTAGCGATTCAGCAATTACGCATATTTAATTAGATACATTTGCATAAACTAATCCGCATGTATCATGAACTTTCAAATGGCAAAGAAGATGCGCAACATAAGGGGTTTTAGTGCAGTGAAGGAAATTTTGCATATCCGATGTACCGTTTCAAAAAAAAAAAAAATTTTTAAGCGATTACGCTTGATTTGTGCATATTAATTAGCTATTTGCCAATAGTAGGTTGTCCGAAATATGCCCAACATCTACTCAGGTCGAGAACTCTTTAACCCGCTTCCTCCACCAAGTTACAATTATAGCCTAAGGACTCCATGATAACTTGCACACAATCCTGCGGGGGAATGGGTGATCATTTTGACAGGCCAATATAAGCTAATTAATCTTCATGGAAATGAAATTAATGCAGCCAAAAGCTACACCATATATTCTGGCACCTCACTCATCACCATACCAAGTGTGAGTAAATCGGGATGGGTTTAGCCAGCAGGGCATTTCAAAAAAAGGTTAACCGAAAATGTCTGACAAGTATGCAAATAGCTAATTAAAATTCAGGAATATGCAAATAATGCAGCCAAAGCTACCACCATAAATTGGCGGCACCTCACTCTATCATCCTATCAAGTTTGAAGTAAACGGGGAGGATAGCGTATTTAGCAGGCAGAGCTTTTAAAAGGTAAACCGAGGGACGGACGGACGGCGGCGGACATACGGACGGACACAAAAAAATTTGGACTAGAGTGCATCCATGAACATTCGTTCAAGCGAAACAAAAATGAGGATTGTTATGTGGGTTGCAAATTAGGGGCAAAAAATTGTTTCAAAAACATGCGAAAAAATGGGGCAAAAAGACAGAAAATTCAAATGAGCCTTGAGCTTTACATGAAAAATTTTTAAATTAAAAAACTTATTGATGTTGAATATCTATTCTAGAGACCCAAATTACTTATATTACACAAAAAAACCGCAGTTTTGGGAATCGTATTTTTTTACGGGGTGTGCAAAATACACGTCATTTTCCATAGGAAGGGTTGGGAAACGACATGATGAAATGGTTTTCAGCACATAAAGGTGTTAATTTTTGTAATGTTGTTAAGAATATTGTTTACTTACATGTATGTGGCACTTATACATCAAAAAAAATTTGCTTTGGTTCTAGGGTTTCTTATTATTATTTTAAAAATATTCTCAAATGACTTACGGTTAGGCCCAAGGGGGGGGTTCCATGGGACTCCCACTAATTAACTCATTAACGGCTTGGCCGATTTTAAGATTTTAATTATTGGTATGAAGAAGCGCATTTTAAAAGTCAGGACAATACAGAAAATTTCAGCGCAAAAAAACCAACGAGTAAAGCGGCCAGCGCGAAAAAAATTTGGGTCCCTAGGAACCCCCCTTGGTCACTTAAGTGTCAGGTTAAAGTGGTAAAAACTATCAGTTCCAATTAGGTACCATCCCTATGAACATAAAAAATCTCAATCCCATGGCCAGTTCAATAGCTTTCATTCACAGTACATGCGCAAATGCACCCCCTGTGTTTTAGTATGATTTATGATAAACAGGAACATGCGAGGTCAGCTGTTGTAACATGCATGTACCCATTCAAGCTTACTCATAGTGCATGTACTCTGCTTGATTATGATAGCATGACAACAAATCACTCTCAAACCAAGTTTTGTGGGAAACAAACTTGTGGTTTTGATGATTAGATGCAATTAAAGCATAATGCAATGCCCTAAATATTACTGTGCATACCATAAACTTTGAAGTTAGTTTTGTCATATCTTTGGGGAAAATGCAAAATTGGAATGAAATTTTAGGACAACCAATGAAGGAAAAATTGGTCTTTTCATAAGAGTAAAATTCCAAGCAACTTTAGAACATGCAACTTTAAGATGTGACCAAGGGTTAAAATAACATCCTTTATTCTGATCTTCTAGCTCTTGAAACTTTGAAGCAATCATATTACACAGGCCAATGTTTCTTTACCTTTTTTGGAAAAATCAAGACCTTATAGAAATATTTTGGACCAATGTTTTGGAGTAACAACGTGTTGGAAAAACTTGGGGACTACAGGAAAACTAGTTCCTGGGAATTTTCTATTGGAGGGAAATTTATCCTGTAAATACAGCAAGAAAATGCATAAGAATTATAAAGATAAATTTTGCACTCTTGGGAAGAAAAAATTCAATGTTCCCAGGAATTGCATTTTCAGCCCCGAGTACAATCTACAAGGCACCCTTTGCACAAATCTTTCAATGTACGGTATAGGTAATTCGCAAATAGTGGTGAAAAAGTACCATCCTGCACTGAATTCACGGTGCATCAACAGATTTCATTTATAAACACTAGATAGCGTACGCCTGCGTTGAAGAATAGGCGGCCACCGAACCGGTTTTGAAAAATATAAATATTCATACGGTCATCATTCGAAACGCGCCCGAGTACGCGCATGCGCCATAACCTGTTGGCTTGGAAGGAAGGAAAACGGTACATCGTTTCTATGCAAATGCGAGAGTATATCAATAAATTGGTACACCACGCTAGTATCAGGGAATATATGAATAAATTGGTTACACCACGCTATGGAAATAAGTACGCCACTGCGGGAAAAGCTGGTACGGGCTTTTGAGCTGGCGTTCGTATATAGTGTTTATAGAAATCGGTGCGGGCATACAACTCTAACCACACAGACTTGGCACAATGACAAAGATGCACATGCAACAATGCCTTGTAACAATGTATAATATGACTTGACACCGTTCACATCAACCTTTTCTTGTATGTTACAGGGCAGTAGGTCAAAAGCCACCACTAATTTCCACAACAGAAAAGTAAGTAATCAATTATGCTAGTGTAGCTTTTTGTCACAGGTTTTCTAAGCATTGACAGGTTCAACTACTTCCTGAATAACCATGGGCTGTACTGTAGATTACTCCAAAAAAAAATAATAATTTCCTGATCCATGCAACAATTTACCAGATGATTTCCTTAAACAGCATGGTGGTAGTGGTGGTAGCGGCGGCAGCGCCAGGGGTGGCACCAGGGTGAAATCTTGGGGGGGCAAAAAATTACATAGGTAAAAAAACCTTAAGGCGACGAAAATAAAAAAACATTTTACGTGCCCGACCGACCCTGATTTTTCAGTTTTGCAGATTTTTTTTTTTTTTAGTTTTTCCAAAAATCATGTAAAATCAGCCTGTTTTTAGCCCAAATTTATCAAATTTGGCAACTTTTTTTTAGAAAATTTGTAAAAAATTCTCATTTTTTCTCTTGATTTTTCAGATTTTTGGGCTATTTTGGGCCAATTTTGAGCTCCAGAAAAGAAAAAAAAAGAAAAAAAGAAAAAAATCGCCCGACCGACCCTACTCCAAAGGTCCGCTCGCCCGTAAAACAGGGTTTTCTTTTTTCGTCGCCTAACACAAATTTATTGCTTAAACCCCACTTTTCCTGAATTTGAAATTCTCAGGAGGGGGGGGAGGGGTAGTGGTCAGGGTCACGGTGGTGGCAGTGGTGGAGGTGGCGGTAGCAGTGGTGATGGCGGTAGGGGGATCAGTGGCAGTTATAGTGGTATGCTGGTACATTAGGGTAGTACATTTGGTGGTGTATTTCTCCAGTCAAAAATGTGGGCCAAAAATTTATACCAGGTGTCAAATAAAATGGCAACCAATTACCATTTTATACCTCTTGCAATCCAATATTTAACAAGATTTTAGACTACATAATGTCAATTTATCTATTTTTTTAAACTTAAAATTAGTTTTCCAAAATCAGAGCCCTAGATAAAAATTTCCCATCTTGTCATCTTTTTTATGAGTCCATGGGCCTGGATATCCACACACAAGTATTTGTTTTATTTACTCTTGCTATTTATTTTGTAGTATAAATGCATACTTATAACCATAAAATATCTTAGCATATGAAATGGTCCAATATTGTTTTAAATGATAGGACAAAACAAACATTAGCAACAGTTTTTCAATGCAATGACAGTGTGATTACAACAACAATACACTCGTCACAAATCCTGCGAGGATTCGAAAGAGCTCAAAGGTCATATTTACACAGTGTCCAGCATGTTTGTGTACTCCAGGACATATACATATTGTAGATACCCCAATTCCTGACACAAAACTTGCACTACAAGACAGCAAATAGATTTGGATACAAAACTATTGGGAAAATAATAATTCATAGATCTGACATATTTATGGTGCAACTGTTTTGTGGAGTAACATCCATATTATTTCTTTATGTGACATCCCTCATTTAAAGGTACCGGTACTATCAGTGATCCAAGGGAAAGTGTAAAGATATTTGAAAAGCACAACTTAAAAATAGGGACAGCAGTCCCAAAGGTCATCCGATTATGACCCTAAAGGTCCGTTCATACTTCCACTGCACTGCATTGCTGTGCAGTAAATTTACTGCAATGTTCCATCACTTCCTTCCCCTGCACTCCTAATCAATTTACTGCAGGTCAACCCAAGTCACGGGTTGCAGTACGTTGCAGTAAACTTGTGGAAATTTGGCATACTGCAACACTGCACCCCACTGCATCTTGCTGCATAACCAGTTAAAATAATTTTAACTTTGTTGCAGTACTGCATTGCGTTGCAATACTGCAAGTGATTGCAGTAACAATTTTGGTAGGCTGCATTGCAGCACTGCACTGCAATGCAGTGAAGTACTGTATGAACGGACCTTGGGAATGATGCCTGAATGTATCCTGAAGGACTTCTGACCTCATGTGTTAGACCTAAAAATTAAGGATTAGTCTGTAGAATTCTCAAGATTTTTTTTACAAATGAATATTAACAAAAATGCAAGAAATAACAGAAAGTTCCTTATGTACCCCTTTTTAATTTCTAAGGAAACATTTTTTTTTTGTATTTATGGCCTTACACACAAACAAATCCCAAACCCTAAGGCCAGAAAAAAATGTTCCATATATTACTTTGTTATACGAAACTCTTATCAAAATAACAGCAGTGCTGAAAATCATAAATCTCTTAAATGTTCATTTTTTTTGGAGGGGGACTACATAACAGAGGATTTAAGCCTACATTGTATATGTGATATTTCAGCCTTGGTAAAGGTCCATGGTCCGATTGCTAATAGCCTCTCCCCAGGGACCCCAGATTTTACCGAAAGTGGTAAAACTTTGGTATTTGAAGCAGCTACAGTATGGATAGTAAAACCTGGGGGGGGGGGAGTTCGAAGATCGGGTTTGTAGTAGTGGCGCAAGCCAGGTGGGGTCCAAGGGTGGCAGGTGGGGGAGGGGAGCTTTGCCCACTTTGGCAATTTTTTAAAGGGAAATCGTGTTACTCATGTCAAACCAGCCCTTTTTTGGACTTTTTACCCTGTGACCGGGATATTTTTGCCTTGATCGGGGCATTTGTTGCACCTACCGGAACTTTCCCCTCGGACCTCCGGCTGGCTAAGCAATGTGTTTGTGGAGGTACGTTTTTTTTTTGTTGATTCCCACCCATGACCCCCACACCCCCCACACCCACATAAATACCAATAATCCTTTAAAAATATCACTCCATAAACTTCTGAGAGTGTGCCAAAATCGTTTATTGATTTGAATTTCTTGCAATGGCCTTGAGTAAACATGAAAGGCAACTACAGACTCTCAGCGGTATGGGCCCGTGGGATCACAGACCCTGATCCCACCATTTGCTCCGTAAAGATCTAAAATTGCAACAACTTCCACAGTGGATGTCTTTTCACTTTATCAGCAAATCACATCTATGTGGGCCCTATCTAGTGCGCATAAAGGCTACAACTATGACTCTGGTTACAAACTTAATACAAAGAGTTCTGTGTTTGAACTCTATCTTGTATACATTATTTTTTTCTGAATTGTTTTATTGGCCATTTTTTGCAGATACCCATCAAATAGTTTACCTACAAGCTAATACAACTTTCACAAACCCTCTGTAAAAGTAAGTCCAGGTTTATCAGAATTCTTCCACAAAGTTTTTTGTTTTGATCAAGTCTTTGAGGGTATATTTAACAAGCAGTGAACATGGAAACGGCATACAGACAGACGCATGACAGACAGACTGACAGACAAAAACATACAGAAAAGTTGATTAATAAGCTTTCAACAAATTTCAGGCGATACAAAAAGAAATAAATTTTTTTTTTTTTTTTTTTTGAAAGGGTACGACGGGGAAATTGTATTTGCAATGTTGGTTCTGTATAACACTGATGGGTTATCAAACTTTTGTAAAAATAACAATTTTTTAGCTCATAAAAATACAATTTTTAGCTCATAAAAATACAATTTTTTGCTCATAACATACAATTTTTAGCTCATAAAAATACAAGTTTAGGCTCATAAAAATTACAATTTTTTAGCCTAAAAATACAATTTTTAGCTCATAAAATGTTTTTGCTTGATCATAGATTTTTTTGTTTTGCCTAAAATTTTTACACCAAATGTTAACCTTTCATTATTAACATTCAAAGACAATTTGGAGATGGTCCGATTTTTTCATGTTGATTTTCCACTTTACATTTTGAGATAAACTCAAGACACAAAATTTTGAGATAAAGAACACAATGAGATTTTTGCGGGAGACAAATTTCCTAAATTTGCACTAGGTTGGTAATAGAACACCAGACCGGAACATGGGAAGATTCTACACAGAAATGAAAACCAAAAAAACATCATTTTGACTCGGTTTGCGTCCTAAGCTGGTATAAGATGCGTCTTGGGCTTATTCACTTCAGTTCTGATTTAAAGGCTGATTCAGATAATTCGAAAGTACAATTGTTGGTTGTGTATAAACATAATCATCTAGAACTTTACACAGTCACTAAAATGCTTAATTCCAAAGTAAGAGGATGAATCGTATTTTTTCATTTTCAGCATAACCATTTAGTCTAGGCAATTTCATGGGTTCCCATGACCCCCCTTAAAACTAAATTCTAACATGATTTTTAGAATACTCATGAATCTACTTAAAGAATTTTGAATGTTCCACAAAATCAAAAATAATTGTCCCCTGGTTCCGTTTGGCGGCCATCTTGGATCCAAAGATGATCCTTCAATTGTTTGATTGAGTTGAAAGTATCTCAAAGATTGGTCTCATCATAAGGAGCATAAAATATATACTTTGGCATAGGTGGAACGCATTTGCAGAGATATGGGTGAAAATGTGATAATGGCTTGCACTTTGGATTTTTGTCATTCCCTACCGGGCCTTACTTTCAAAATGCATGGATTCTTGGCCACATTGTATCAATGTTAGCATGAGCATGAGCAATCCGTCAAGTATAGTTTAGCACTATCTAGGATGTTTAGTTTTAGTGGTAAATTTATTAACCTTTTATCAAATTTGTCTTGTTTTGTAGGGATTAGGGACTACTGATCTCCTTTTCCCTAAAATAAAACCAAAAATGGAAAGATCTGAAATCATGGAAACTGTACATTTCCAGATTGCTCGCTGCTCATACCTACAATTTGACACCATTTTTGTTATGATTGAAGCAATTTGAAAATTTGGCCCATGTACAATGAACCAATCAAGTTCAATGACCCTTTATCGCATTTTCACCCATATCTCTGTAATGAACATCACATATATGCAAACTATTATTTTCTGATTCCTATGCTGAGGACGAATCAGTTGAATACTTTTCAACAAATTGAACCACTTTGTACGTAAGTCCCTCTTTTCAAGTGGCCGCCAAACAGACCCCCGTGGGACAATATTTGATTTTGGTAACATCAAATTCTTTAAGTAGATGTCATAGAGATTTAAAAACATGTAGAATTTAGTGTTCTGAAAATCTCGACGTCCAAAGGACGCACAAGTTTGGCAACCCCGTCCGGCCTCTATTTTTTGCGTTCGGATCATATTTTCATGTCGAGAAATCAATCTGAAGTGCCGGAAATTCGCCGCGAACCCAATTCACCTAAAGTTCGCACTGAACCTTTGCGAGAACCAAACAGTTCACACCGTTTTTTCCAGGCTACAACAAAAGTTTATTTTAACTTTACCTACTACAACTAAACACAAGTTTCCTATGCCTTCCGACTCCCTTTACTTACTTTGGTCAATGTTTTGACACTGGCTTCTTTGGTCAATTTCAAATTACAAATCGTCATCCCTACCAAGCTTTTTATCGCCGCATCCTAATAAATTATCTGACTTTCTCATTAATTTCTCAGTGATGAAAACATTTACTATTTTAATCACATGACATTACAATGAAAATATGCCTAGTTCTAAGTAAAATGAGCTAAAGTACACAAGAGATATTTGGAAATTGAAAAATAAAACAAAGATTGGGGCTTGTCCGCAAGCTAAAACCAGGCCTGATAAAACTTTAAGTTACCTGTCAGCATTTAAAGAAGCTAACACCCCTGTCGTCCATTTATTCTATGCCTATCGGCGCAAACACAAAGCATGCAAACCGAAAGGGGTCTATGGGCGTGAAATCCACAACAAAACAAACACAATGTTCCCTTTGAATTTCTTTGGACATTGAATAAAGACGAGCAAGTTTTATTTACTGAGTGAGAACGATAACCTGTTCATATCCTCCGAGTAAGACAGTCCACTGTGCAACCATGGACAATTTTCTACCTCCATGATTCAAAGTAGGACTTCCGACAGATCCCATGTACGTTATGCCATTTTCACAAGAGGGGATTTCCCCATCAGGGCCGGGTTTCCCGTTTTGCTGGGGGGATTTCCAACCACGTTGTTTATTGTTTTTTCTGAGTTATTTTTCTTTCCAAATTTTAAGTCTTGCCTCTGAATTTATTATGAAGATTATTTCTATATATATTTTAAGGTTGTTTTAATTTTTTACTTGATGTTTGGCTTGCACGTGGTGTTATGAATTATTTTATCGTTAATGAAGCTTGACAGAGTTGAAATGAACTTGTCAATTATCCAAATGTTTTTTTTTGTGTTTGCCGCTCTTTTTACATTCATCGATCTCTAAGGAGAAGCCGCACTGAAACCATGGCACCGGGTCTCTCTGGTGTTTCCCGAATTTTATTGCAAATCATAAAACCCGTTGCAGTTTTGTGGAGGAGGTCGCTCATTGACATTGGTCGGTATTGTTAAACCTAGGGGAGAACAATCCCATTGTTTTTTTTTAACTTGAGAGTAAAATAATGAGCCGATAGAATTGAAAAGTCATGTATTAATGTGAATGTCTGGAAATTCGGCGCGTCATACGGACGCGAGGGCTTTTGAGGAGTCAGAATAGGGCGTCCGACTTTTAAAAAAGTGCGTCATGGACGCAATGACGCGCCTTAACGGGAACCCTGCTGAGTGCATGGGGACCTATATAATCTGCTATACTAATTTAGCACAGTATAACGGTGCCATAGGATTGTCATATAACAAAAAATTCCTGTGGAATTTTTTTACAAAGTTGTAATTTTCTATATTAAGGACTTTTGAATGAGCGTAGTTATGTCACACAGTGATTGTATATGGACAAGCATTTGTATATGCAAAAACACAATGATTTGTTTTAAAATTGATTGCGCCCCTCTTCGAGAAATCTCTAGTCACCTTTAAACATTGGTAAAAATTTAATACATTATGTAAAATAGTTTTTTAAAAAATATTGTGGTCCTCAGACCATTTGTGAATGATTAGCCTCATATGACCCTTTGACCTTGACGCATGACCTTTGACCTCATAAGCAATGAGTGTTTGCATGTAATATCCAAACCAAGTTTGGTTCTACTTGAACTTAAACTTTTCATTGAGGTCAAACTTTTTCTGGAAATGTCTCGGGCCGTGGTCTCTTTAATTTTTTGTTCTAGCATTTGTATGGAAAGAGAAGTGTGTATTTTAACCTGATAAATGATGGTTCAACCACACCTAGGAACTTTTTTTTTCATGAAACTTTCTCAAGCCTGAAATTTTACTTGAGTTATAGTCCTATTTTTTTTATTCCTGTCAGTTCATTAAAAGTTTTTCGGGGCTGTCGACGATTCCATTGTTCTGAGAGGTTGTATGCTTTACCCATCAATACAATAGAAATTTCGATGTCACGATACTGGATCAGATTTAAGGCCATAATTAAAAAAATTGTCCCTTTTCTCACGAAGCCAATGTCTCACGGCAAATGCACTGCATTAATTCCAACACTAAACTTGAACAAACTCCTGAAGCAGTCAACATAAAAAATGATATGAATAAGTAATTATTACTAACCAAAGTTCTTTTTTACGTCATAGGAATATTAGAAAATTCAGAATTGTCCATTGGTCCAATCAATTTATCCAAGTATAAGTAATAAGTTTTGGTCCTATACAAACTACAATATCTTACGTGGGCCTAATCTCCTCTTCACCCATCCTGATGTTCATGACGCTTTATCCGTTCTTTTGATTGACACCAACAAGGATCGATAGCGTGTCTCAAACTTTACGACAATCGTTCAATTGAATCTGGTCATGAATCCTTTATAAATTCAAGATCGAAAAATTCATGTACAATGGGTTAACGCATCTTACTCTGTTGAACAAAGTTTAGCAATATTCACTGTTATAGGGCTTTTTAGTTTTTGATCTCAACACATCCCCTCCACCTTAATTCGTACCATCGACAAATGCGTTTTTACTGACGGAATAAAAAATCAGACTATAATAACAGGGTATGAGGAAAAAGTGAGCTTTCTCTGATATCAAATCTCACTTGCGGATGAGGTATAGCAGGGGAGGGCGAGGCTGTCAATTTGATGACCATTCTATATGAGCTGAAAATGAAAATTACATTTGATACTAGGTTGGGGCAAATCTGGACTTTTTTCTGAAAAATGAATTTAAAACAGTGTTCTATGCCAATTGTTTGCTGTAGAATCCAAAAAATGACCTTTATTTTTGGGCATACGATGAAGTCTGACGTCGCTAAATTATGAAAATTCAAAATGGTGGGGGCCGCCAATGACATAGTTTTTCGACTCATCACCTACTTTTTGGGATGATAAACCACTTTTAATATGTCTCTATATAGGTTTTGATCAATAAACTCAAATCTGACCTTTTTAAAAGTGTTTAACCCTGTCCCTAAAATGAAGTTTATTTTGAATTTTGATCATTTTCATAATTTTTTGTAAATAACTGTCACATGCTTTGCCTCAAATTAAGTATATTTTATCCTTTTCAACCATTTGGTTTTTAAACTAAATCAGACTAATAAAATATTGATAATCATATACATTTTGAGCATACCGTTGGCCTGGAATGCTAAATGGACATCAATCCCTGTTAGTCCCCTGCATAGATTGCTTTCAACATGAGTCTATGTCAGTGTCAAATTTTGACTCCTCAAGTGAGTGTTGAGATGATTATTGCGAGTGGAAAATATGATTGTGTTATGATGGATTGTGTCAGAGAGTGTTAGATGGAGGAGGGATGCCGGAGGAGTGGGCAGTGAGTAGTGGAGTTTCCAAAATGAAAGGGGATGCGCAATATAGGCGTGTGCTTGCAATGAGAGGTTCGAGAGAATAGGATTCGGAAGATAGTGAATTTGGATGAGATGCAATTTAATTATGCCAGGGAAGGGAACGATCGATCAGTGTTTATTTGGAGGATGCTCAGGGAAGATCGCGCTAACTTAAGAAGCTGTATATGTGTTTTTTGTAACGTGAAGAAGGCTTATGGAGGAGTCCCGAGGAAAGTGATTGAGTGGGCAATGAGGAAGAGAGGGATTACCAGAAAATGGTTTAGAGCAGTTATGATTTTGTATGAAGGGCAAAAACAAGAGTTAAGAGTGGGGTCTGACTTCTTTGAAGACTTGTGAGGTGGAGGTGGTTGTGCATCAAGCTTCTGTCTTTCGGCCATTGATTTTTGCATGTGTTGATGTGTCACGGAGATGCAAAAGAAGGTTTGAAGAGTGAGATGTTGTATGCTGATTACTTGGTTTTAATAGTGAGTCAAGTAGGGACTGAGGGAGAGGTAAGGTCTGAAGGTAAACCTTGACAAAGGGGCTGGTGAGCGGGGTGGAAGGGAGGGGTAGGGAGAGGTAATCTGACGTGTGGGAACTGTTGAAATGGATCCCATGGATATGTACAAGAGAGAGTGTGTTTGGCTAGAGATTTTATGTGTGGAAGTTGCGAGAAGGGTGCTGGAGGATGGTGGAACTGGGAGAACGTTGTGTGATGACTGATGAGGTGGAATCGGTGAAGGAGTTCACTTACCTAGGGGACAGGGGTAATGGGGGGTGGTGGATGTGAGGTGCTGTGTACACTAGGCTAGATTAGGTTATGTGTGGGTGAATTTAGGGAATTTGGTGGAGTTGCTGCAAGGAAAAGATATCATTTGAAGATGAAATGTATGGTGTATAACACTCAGAGAAAAATGCAACGGCCTGTTGCATTAGATTATTGAGTTGAGTTGAGATGGCTTACTTGAGTTATGTTAATGAAAGAGAAAGTAATATTTACTTGGCTGAGTTGAGTTGGGGTTACTATGATATCTTGACTCGACTCAGTTTAGTCATCCCAACTCAACTCAATCTAGTTAATACGTCTTTTGCATTATTTTTTATGGAGTGAAGAGAGTGTGTGCATATAGTGTGCTGTATGAGGAGCGAGTACGTGGTTCTGAACGAAATGAGATGGGGATTCTGAGAGGACAGAGAGAGCAATGATTATAAGAGCGATGTGTGGGATGAAGTTGATTGATAGGATGAACACTGTGATCTTCCTGCGATTTGTTGAGATGATTTTGCGCGATTGAGTTTGAACCAATGTTTGAACCCCTACCATAGACCTTGTCCTATGACCTTTGACAGCATCAACATATGAAGGAACTCCTACTGGCTGAACCCCAAGTCTGTTTAAACTTTTTGAACAAGACCTACCAAATTGGAACACACACATAGGACATGCGCACTCTTTTCAAGCCATTAACTGGTTGAAAGGACAACATAATAGTCTTATTTGAGCAAAGCAAGGTGATAATTACTTAAAAATTATGAAACATCAAAATTCACACATAACTCAATTTTGGGTAGGAGTAAACATTTTACAAAGGTCGATTTTGAGTTTCTGACCCCAACAACATATATATAGACATATTAAAAGTGATATCTACCCAAATATTTGATTAGTCGAAAAGACGTCATTTTTGGCGGCCAATTTGAATTTTCGTAATTTACGACGTCAGACATCACGTATGTCAAAAATAAAGGTCATTTTTTAATTCCTACAGCAATTTGGCCATAGAAACCACAGTTCAAAAATGTTTTGGTGATTTGCCAACCCTATTGATACCACTTCAAAATTGATTACAACTTTTTCAGCATGTCTTCTAATTGTAATATTTCAATCCCATGGGTGTTTTTGCACCAATCCATAATGCAGGCAATGCGCATAATTTATATCATACTTGTACTAAACACATGTCGTACGTAGGGATAAAAAGTGTTCTAAAAATTTAAGAACCACAAGACATTCATAATCATGCTAAAAAATACTGGTACTTTTTGGGGCTAAAATTAGTGTAAAAATCAGGGTTTTTTATGTGTTAAGAATAGATTTCTGCAAGATCACATGACCTAATTGAGCTGAAATTTTCCAAAACTGGTGCATTGTGGGATGATTAAATACACCCTCGATTCTACTACACAAAAAATAGCTAGAAAGTTGTCTAGCCATTAACGTGTCTATAAAGATTTCAGTATGATCCATTACAGTAATTGATGGGGTTTCATTACAGTGTTCATGATATTCTGTGGTTTAATAATATACAATACTACATGGGTAGAGGGAAATAGGGCATACTATTTTCCCTTGGACTGGCTATTGGCCTAATCACCCCCCCAAAAAAAAAACCCCCCCGAAACTGAGGGGTTTTTTGAGGGGTGACACGCCCGTGGGCCGTAGCCAGTACCAAGGGAAAATAGAGTGCCCTATAATTTCCCGATATAAAACCAGGTAGTAGTTGTTTTATTACCCTCAACTGTATCTGTTCTGTAGCTGTAGCTATACTGTTCACGCTCAGGAGAAGCCAACGAACCAGGTTAGGTGTGCGCAATGATGCTGATTTAGTCTTGCTGATTAAAGTGGTTAATAACTTGCTTCTTGAAGATATCTGGCTTATTAATGGTAGTGATGTGGTAGGGTAGTTTATTCCAGTCCGATATTGTTTGCGGCCAAAATGAATGTTTGTAACAATCCTTGTTGGCAGTAATGAGTTGATACGAGTTGGAATGATGGTGCCTTGAAGGGCGTTGGAGTCGCAGAAGGAGGTCGTTGACCGGCAGGGGTAGGAGTCCCTCCCTTGCCTTCTTAAAGATGGTTAAGTGATTCGCTGTTCTCCGGTCCTTTAGAGATGTCCAGTTTAAGTTCTTGAGCATGGAAGAAACACTGCTGGTTTTCTTATAATCGTTAGAAACAAACCAGGCTGCCCTCCGTTGAACCCTTTCAATTTTCTGTGTGAGTTCTTTTTGGTATGGATCCCACACGGAGGAAGCGTACTAGGGCGTACTATAGACATGTAAGCGGTTTGTTTGATCTGCTTCGTACATGAATATAAATTTCTTTGTATGAAACCCAATTGCCTGTTAGCAGTAGCTGTGACTCTGGGGACAAGGTTGTAGGGAAATAGTCCACTCTTTTTCCCTAGGGAAATAACATGCGTAATAGGAATGTTTCATAGATATTCAGTGTTATTCGTGTTATTCACTTTATTCAAGTAACGCGTCATAATGAATTGCACCTCAGTGTAAATGGGTTATTGATTCATAGAATATCCTTACATCAAAAGACTGCTTTAACTATATTCCATTTTGCATGGCACTTATTCTTCTAATTGAGGATAGTAAAATGCACAGAAGGTTAAAAAAGTCCTTCAAATATCTCTTCAGATCATCTCTGTCATGTCTGTAGAGTGCACCTAGTCCATTTTTTGTCTGCTAGTGAATGGCACTATATGGGGCAATTTTCAATGAATTATGGGACAGGGTTTAACTAAGTCTCTGTCGGTACATCTGCAATAGTTTGGTCAATCCTATTAAAACCCAAGGTTCAAATTCTGGACATCAGTAGGAATCTAATCAAATGGGCTCAGCCTGGCTGGCGGCAAATAAAAAAAATTTTTTGCGACTTGGTGAGTTTGCCTTTCAATTTCTTTGTTGCATTTATACTACACTATAATCATAACCTGAACTAGCCTTCACTCCCACCCTGTATGACCCTAAAAAATTTAACTATAACCTCCCAACTCTTCCGATCTTAAAAGCCTAACCCCCAAATTGATTGTGGATATTTTCTATCGTTCCAAATTACATTTGAGATGAAACTCAAAGATATGCTTGGACTATAATAAAGATTCCATTGTTTTGAAAGGGAATTTGAAAAAAATTTTTTATTTTTCTAATTAAGTAAACTTCTTAATTTTATTTTCTTCAAATACAATTAGTAAAACGAGACCCAAACGAACAGCATGCTGAACATTGCCCCTTTTTGCCAGTCTACAGGCGGAGTACCTCCCGGTAGTTTGGGCATTTTACCTCGTTCCGCTTGAAATGTCCGCGGGAGCACATCGTCGGGTTTCCCTATGAGCTAGAAGGGATACTTTCCCTTTACGTGACAAATATAAGCACACAAATGGCAAAGAAATTAGGCGATTGCAGATCGAGTGGGAGAGCCTAGGATTTTAAAGGTGGTGGATTAATTTTGTACAGGTAAAACACTATACAGGATTCATCTGAAAGAGTCCAAACTATTTGAAATTTGCAGGAAAGCTTAAACAGTGAGGAATAAGTTACAGAATTATCATGATTACTTTCAACTGAAGAATTGACAGAAAAGGAAGAAACAGCAGTGATTTTTAAAAGATATGAGTCTCCATTCAGTAACGTGAACATGTAGGTGGCCGTACGGACAGTAATGACTAATCGATCCAATTTTGTCCTTATTAAATTGCTTCTGGTCCTATCACTTGCGGAATGTTACGGGTACCTGTACTTGTACAGACATGTACTGTGACAGATTGAGCAAATCACTGAGAGTGCCTTTAAATATACAGGTGTATCAATATTGTCCAGATTGCTATCAAAATTCGGTTTAAACAAAGGACCAGGTATTCAACATGTGAAATTTCACTAACAAGAAAAAAAAGCCCGACCAATTGACTTGGAAAGGAACAGCAAGGTTAACGTATCAACCTGCATTTTTTTAAGTATCATACCTACTCCAGAAATAAAAACATAAACATTATGTTTTTGCATTCTGACTTCATAGCCTCAATCAAATTCTATTCTAAATCTCTCGCAAACAAAATAGAAAGAAAGGAATTAAAGGATTACTAAAATGCACTGTTGTCAACTTCCAGTGTTAAAAGTGCGATTTTGTATTTTATCAAAGAGAGAAACGACCCCTTTTAATCAAGTGGGTTGGGGAATACAGATAGCCCTTATTACAAACAAAACATACCATCAAGCAAAGCAGAATTATCCACTCCCCACAATGCTCTTGTTTCAAAATGAGGTCTTTATCTTTAAACTATAATTATTTATGTTCTTTTCAACCCTAAATATTACTAATATGACCTGTATCATACCTTTCCAAGTTTAAGTCCAGGGCAATGCATTGTGGAACTGCCTCGCAAACATCAGCAATTCAACTCAAGAATAAGCATTTAGGTTATTAGGGAAATTGCTTATTTATTCTTCTTTAACACATCTTTCATCTGTATAGTCGTGTGAGTGCAAAAAGGTCGTCAGTGCAATAAGCTGGCATTTGTCAGAAATTCCCATGAATTATACTATTATGGCAATTTTTTGGTCAGTGGGTTGCTCCTTGTACTGGTTGTTTCTTCAGGCGACCTGTGTCTCCTGAAGAACCAAATTACAGAGCTACTGACTCAAGTAAATATAATTGAGAGTTATCATAATACATGGCAGCACAGAGATGTAGCACATGGCAGCTATTGCACATACAGACGTTGTTCAACATGCACTCACATGACGATATCACTTACCAGTACATCATCCCTAGTAAAGAGCTGTTTATTTCCCATCACATGCATTATGGGATTGCCCCCTTCACTCTATCATCATCAAATCAGTAATGGAAAAGTAATCCATATCCCTGATGACACTCCAACTTGAGCTTATTTCACATAAAATGTCCTATATAAGTTTGGTGATCTAAATTGGAAATCACATTTGTAAGCATGCAGAATTTCACTAGCTAATGGTCCGGTACATTAACCAAACCAAACTCCCCCACCCCGGCCCCACACAACACACTCACACAGTTAAATGGTCTTGGTTTGCTCTTACAAGCCAGTTCTTTTCAAGGGGACATTCACACTAACAGAATGGGCCTGATAAAATTTTGCCAAAATGGGCCTAACCTATTGACGTTTCTGTGCTCTGGTTTTCAACACAATCAAATCAATTCCTGCATATTTTGCGTGATTTTAACTTATAAAAGGTACATTTTGCAATCTAGAACTCATTTTTCTGTTATCTGTCTCTACAACAGGTGCAAATTTAGAGAATTGTGTCCTCAGTAAAACTGTGTCCCCTTTAAAAGGTGCAAAACGAGAGAGTTCACCTATCAAAATAAAAAATTGAAAGTACTTTTTTTGGCCCTGATGTAAAGGAATTCCAATCAACATATTCCCATCTGAAAGATTAAGCTGAGAAATGTTTTCTTTGTACACAAATTTGTTAATTTCTAATTTTTGATAGAACAAATACAAATTCAGCCTATGTTTTATATTGAAATATAAGCAAATCAAAATCGCCTTTTTTCCCACTCACCAGGACCTAACGGTGGAGCAAACGCATAGCGCATTCGCGAACCGGGAATTTCGAGATCTCGGAAGTGGCTGTTTTGAGACGTAAACAAAGCAATGAAGCTCTGCTTGCTTAGCCGAAAATATCCCAAATTATTAATTTTGAAGCAAGTTCTAACTGAAGATATTGAAAAGCACAACTTAAAAATGGGACAGCAGTCCCATAGGTCATCCGATAGACCCTAAGGGTCTGTTCATACTTCCACGGCACTGCATTGCTGTGCAGTAATTTACTGCAATGTTCCACAACTTATTCCATTGCACCCTAATCACTTTACTGCCAGGTCAACCCAGGTGTCAGGGGCAGTACGTTGCAGTAAACTTGTGGAAATTGGGCATACTGCCAACACGGACTGCACCCCACTGCATTTGCTGCATAACCAGACCTGGTTGCAGTACGCATTGCGTTGCAATACTGCAAGTGAATGCAGAGTACAATTGGTAGGCTGCATGCAGCACTGCACTGCAATGCAGTAGGTATGAACGGACCTTGAGTGATGCCTGAATGATCCTCTGAAATGACTCTGAACCTCAGGGGTTAGACTAAAATTAGGATAGTCTGTAGAATTCTCAGATTTTTTACAAATGAATATAAACAAAAATGGAAACGAATAACAGAAGTCCTCATATAGGCTGACCCCTTTTTCAATTTCTACAGGAATTTTTTTGTATACTTTGGCTTTACACCACACCCCAAACCCCAAACCCTAAGGCCAGAAAAAAAGAAAAAAAATGTTCCATATCTGTAGTACTGTTTGAAAAATCTTATCCAAAAATAAAAGCCCCCCACCCGCCTGCACTGAACCAATTATCACCCCAGCCTCATTCATGTTCATTTTTTTTGGGGGGACTACCATAACAGAGGCCACTACACGCCTACATGTTATACGGTGATATTTCACGCACTGGTAAGTATATGGTACGGATTGTTAATTGCCTCGTCCCTAGGGACCACTAGATTTACCTAAATGGTAAAAAATTTGGTATTATTTGAAGCAAGCTACAGTATGGATAGGTATAAACAGGGGGGGAGAGTTCTGAGATAGGGTTTGGTAGGAGGGGCACCAAGCCAGGTGGGGCCAGAGGGTGGCAGGTGGGGGAGGGGAGCTTTGCCCACTTTGAATTTTTTAAAGGGGAAATCGGGTTACACATGTCAAACCAGCCCTTTTTTTTGGACTTTTTTACCCTGTGACCGGGATATTTTTGCCTGTGATAGGGGGCATTTTGCACCTACCGCGAACTTTCCCTCGGAACTCCGGGCTGGCTCTAGCAGGTGTTTGGTCGGTAACGTTGATTTTGTTGTTCCCCCCAAGACCCCCACACACCCCCCACACCCACAATAATAACAATAATCTTTTAAAAATATCACTCCATAAGTCCTCTGAGAGTGTGCCAAAATCGTTTATTGATTTGATTTCTTTGCAATGCCTGGAGTATAATTGAAAGCAAACACAGACATCTAAGCGGTATGTCCCAGTGGGACAACAGACCATGATCCCACAATTTGCTCGTGAAGATGCGAATTAAATTGCAACAACATTCCACAACTGGATGTCATTTCAACTTATTTATCAGCAAAATCACCTCATTTTGGGCCCTATTAGTAGCATAAAGGCTACAACTATGACTATGGTTACAAACTTAATACAAAGGTTTCATGTGGTTTGAAACTCTATTTGGTTATACATTTATTTTTTCTGACTTGTTTATGGCAAGTTTTGAGATACCCCATCAAATAGTTACAAAAAAGGCTTATACACTTTCACAAACCTCTGTAAACATAAATCCAGGTTATCAGACTTCTTCCCCAAAAAGTTGTTTGTTTGATCAAGTTTGAGGGGTGATATTTAACAAGCAGTGACATGGAAGGCTATGGGCCCATTGAAGACAGGACAGCATGACAGACAGACAGACAGACAGACAAAAGTGATTACTAAGTCGTCTTGACGAACAAGTTCAGGCGAGACAAAAAGACATAATTGCATTTGTAAGTATGGGTTGTATAACCTGATGGGTTTCAAACTTTTGTAAAAAATACAATTTTTAGCTCATAATAAACATACAATTTTCGCTCATCAAAATACAATTTGAGCGCATATAAAAATACAATTTTTAGCTCATAAAAATACAAATTTTTATGGCATAAAAATCCAATTTTTAGCTCAAAAAATACAATTTTTAGCTCATAAAATAATTTGCCTTGATCATAGATTTTCTTTTTTGCTAAAAATTTAGCAAACAATATTTAAACTTTCATTATAAACATGCAAAGACAGAATTTTGGAAGATTGGTCGATTTTGTATGTTATACAGTTTCCACTTACATTTTAGAAAGAAAAAAACTCCAGCACAAAAATTTGAGATTAAAGAGACAAAAGGAGATTTTTCGAGAATACAAATTTCTCTAAATTGAACTAGGTTGGTAATAGAACACCTAGACCTGGAACATTTGGAAGATTTATACACAGAAATGAAAAAAAAACATCATTTTGAACTCGCGTTGCTGTCCCTAATCTTTATAAGATGGCGGTTTGGGCTTTCCCCTTCAGCTTCGCATTTAAGGCTGATTCAGAAGATTTTCGAAATATAATTTTTGTGTAGTATTTAAAAATAATCATCTAGAACTTTACCACAGTCACTAAAATGTTAATCCAAGTAAGAGATGACTCGTATTTTTCATTTCATGCAGTAAACATTTTGTTCTGAGCAGATTTTCATTGGGTTCCATGCACCCCCCTTTAAAAACTAAATTTAACCTGATTTTTAGAATCTATATGACATCTACTTAAAGAATTTGATGTTACCAAAATCCAAAGATTGTCCCACGGGGTCCGTTTGGGGCCATCTTGGATCCAAAGAGATCCGTTCAATGGTTTGATTGAGTGAAAAGTATTCAAATGATTGTTTAATCATAAGCAATCAGAAATATATACATGGGCATATTTGTGAATACTCAGTTGGCAGAGATATGGGTGAAAATGTCTAAAGGTCATTGCAATTTTGAGTTTATTTCTAAAGGGGCCAACTTTCAAAAGAGGATATCTGGCAAAATTTGTATCAAATTGTAGCTATGAGCATAAGCAATCCAGACAAGTATAGTTTGCACTATCTAGGATGTTAGTTAGGTGGTTAAATTTCAGTTACCTTTTATCAAATTTGTATTGTTTTGTATGGGGAATTAGGGGACTATGATATCTTTACAACCAATAAACCAAATGGAAGATCTGAAATATGGAAACTTACATTTCCAGTTGCTAAATGCTCATACCATACAATTGACACCAATTTGTTTATGATTGAAGCATTTTGAAAATTTGGCCCCATGTACAAACAATCAAAAGTTCAATGCCTTTATAGCCTTTTCACCCATATCTCGTAAATAACAGAAAACTCACGGATATGCCAAACTATATATTTTTCTGATTCCTTATGATTGAGACAGAATCATTGGATCTTTTCAACTAAATTGAACACTTTAGTACGATTAATCCCTCTAATCCAAGATGGCCTGCCAACAAGGAACCACGTGGGACAATATTTGATTTTGGTAACATCAAAACTCTTTAAGTAGATGTATAATCCATAGTCACACGGTCACAAAACTCCAAAGGTTGAAACTCCAGAGGTGATGAAAAATTAATCCAATTATTTTACTTCCCCCCACTCCAAATTACGTCCACACGATGACCACCAAAACTCTGAAATCATCCCCATGACCATTTTTTTCTCCTCCGCTTCCCCCTATAGGAGTTGTAGACCGGAAGTCACCATACCGGAAGCCTTGCACTTTCGCGCGTATATTCAAAAAAGATGACAGTGCGAGGCACCTCCCTCACTATCCACCGAAAGCTGTCCAACACGGGCACGACACTCCAATAACCCTCCGGAGTGTTAGTGGAGTTTGAGTTTCACCCCCTTGTTTTTTAGGGGATAAACAACCCCTGCTAGACCCTCGAATATAAAATCCGGGGTTTAACCAGGATTAGTCCACCCGGCCAAAAAACCCCGATCGACACTCCGGTTTGAAACTCCGGAGTTTCAGCCTCCGTGTGGACACGAACTACGTGAGATTATAAAAAAAATGTTAAGATTAGTGTTCCCGTTAAGCTAAGCTCTTGAAAATCGCACGTTCAAATGGACGCACAAGTTTTCACGCTAGTAAAATAATTGTGTCCGGCCTCGCTTTTTTTTGCGTTCGATATATTTTCATGGGAGGAAGTCAATCTGCAGTGTCGGAAATTCGCCGCGAACCCAATTCTTCACCTAAAGTATCGCACTGAACATTTGCGAGAACCAAAAACAGGTTCACACAGTATTTTCCGTGCCTAAAAACAAAAGTTGTAATTTTACGTTACCTACTAACAAAACAAACACAAGTCCTAGTTGCCTTCCGACTCCCTTTACTTCTTTGGCAAGTTGACACTGACGTCCTTTGAGTCAATTGCACATACAAATCGGTCATCTGATACAAAGCTTTATCGTGCCGCATCCTAAAATTATATGGACTTTCTCCATTATTTATCAGGGTTGTGAAACATTAATATTTTAATCACAGTGAAATTAAAATGAAAAATATGTCTAGTTCTAAGTAAAATGAGCTAAAGTACACAAGAGAATTGGTAAATTGGTGAAAATAACAAAATGATTGTCCAAGCTAAACCAAGGCTGAATAAAACTTTAAATTACCTGTCCGCATTAAGAGAGCTAACAACATCCCTGTCGTCCATTTATTCAATGCCTAGTCGGGCGGCAAACACAAAGCAATGCAAAACCGGAATGGGGGGTAAATGGGGTGAAACCACAACCAAACCAACAACAGGTTCCTTGAATTTTTATTGGACATGGATAAAGCCGAGCAAGTTTTATTTACTGAGTGAGAACGGTAACCTGTTCGTATCCTCCGAGTAAAGACAGGCCACGGTGCCACCATGGACAATTTTCTACCTCCATGATTCAAAAGTATGACTTCCAAACGAATCCACATGCATACCGGTATTTATTTGCCATTTTACAAAGAGGGAGGGGGATTTCCCAATCGGGACGGGGTTTCCGTTTTGCTGGGCAGGGATTCCACCCTGTGGTTTAAGTTGTTTTTTTCGTAAGTATTTTTCTTCCAATTTTAAGTTCCTGCTCGAATTTATTATGAAGATATTTTATATCTATTTAGGTTTATTTGTAATTTTTTTACTTGAGTTTGTTGCACGTGGTGTTTAATTAGTTTTAATCGTTAATGATCTTGCAGAGGTTTGAATGAAAACTTGTAATTATCCAAATGTTTTTGATGTGCCGCTTCTGTTTACATTCCATCAATCTCTTAGGAGGAAGCCGGGCACTGAAACCTGGCAAGGGTACTCTCTGGGGTTTCACGAATTTATTGAATCATAAAACCCGTTGCATTTTTGTGGAGGAGGGTCGATCATTATGACATTGGTCAGGTATTTTTAAAACCTAGGGTGGAAAAAAGAACAATACACATTGTTTTTTTTTAAATGAAGGAGTAAAATACTGAGCGATTAGAAGTGAAAAGTCATGTATTTAATGTATGATGTACCCTGTGAAATTCTGCGCTCCAGACGGACGCGAGAGCTTGTTGAGGAGTCAGAATAGTACGTCCAACGTTAAAAAAGTGCGTCATGGACGAAATGACGAGCATTAAACGGGAACCTGGTGCATGGGAAACCTATATAATCTGCTATACTAATTTATGCACAGTATAACAGTGCCATAGGATGTACAGTAGAACAAAAATTCGGTGGAATTTTTTACAAAGTTGGAATTTTCTATATGAAGGACTTTGCATGAGCTTAGTATTTCACACAGTGATTTTATATGGACAAGCATTTATGTATATATGCAAAAAAAAATGATTTGTTTGAAAATTGAATTGTGAGCCTTTCGAGAAAATCTATGAGCAGCCATTAATTTACATGGTAAAAATTTAAATACATTATGTAACATAGTTTTAAAAAAAAATGTCGTGGGCCTCAGACCATTTGTGAATGATAGGCCGCACCTCATATGACCTTTGACCGTGACGCATGACCTTTGACCTCATAAGCATGAGGGTTGCATGTAATATCCAGAAACCAAGTTTGGTCTACTTGAACTGCAACTTTTCACTTGAGGTACACTTTTTGGAAATGTATCGGCTCGTGTCTCTTTAATTTTTTAGCAGTTTGGATGGAAAGAGAAGTGTGTATTTTAACCCGATAAATGAGTGGTTCACCACACCTAGGAAAACCTTTTTGTTCATGAAACATTTCTCAAGCCTGAAATTTTACTTGACGTTAATACGGGGTTATGAGGGAAAAAGTTGGATTTCTGTGATATCAAAATTTCACTTGCGATGAGTGAGGTTATAGCCGGGGAGGGCGAGGCTGTCAATTTAGATGAACCAATTCTATATGAGCTGAAAATGAAATTACACTGATACCACTTCAAAAATGAGTACAACATTTTTCAGCATGTCTTCTAATTGTAAGATTTTAACCGAGGGTGTTTTGAAACCAAATCCACAAAATTGCACATGAAATGCGCATAATTATATATACTGTACTAAACATTGGTCAGTACTTAGGGTATAAAAGTGTTCTAAAACATTTAAGAACCACAAGACATTTCACACTATGCTAAAAATACTGGTTACTTTGTGGGCAAAAATAGTGTAAAAATCAGGGTTTTTATTGTGTTAAGAATAGGATTTTGAAGTGATCACATGACCTATTGAGCTGAAATTTTGTTCCCAAAAGGGTGGCATTGTGGGAAGGATTAAATACACCCTCTAAGTTCATACTACACAAAAAATAGCTACATAAAGTTGTCTCGCCATTAACTTGCATGATGAAGGATTCAGTTGATTTGCCAGTACAGTAAATTGATGTGGGGGTTTCATTACAGGGGTCCATGAAATATTCATGTGGTGTAATAATATACAAAATACGACAGGGGGGGGGGGGGGTTAAGAGGGAAATAGGGCATAATATTTTTCCTGTAACTGCTATGGGCCTATCACCCCAAACCGGAAGGTGAGGGGGTGACAGGGCCAGTGGGCCGTAAGCCCGTACCAAGGAAAAATAGAGTGCCCTATAATTTCCCGATATTAAACCCTGTGTATGTTTATTACACCTCACTGTATCTGTTATCTGTAGCTTTACGTTCAACGTCCAGGAGAGCCAAACGAAACAGGTGAGGTGTGCAATGATGCTGATTTAGTCTTGCTGATAAACGTGGTTAATAACTTGCTTCTGGAAGATCTGGTTATTAATGTAGTGATTGTGGTAGGGTAGTTTATTCCAGTCCGATATTGTTTGCGGGCCAAAATGATGTTTGTAAACATCCCTTTTGTTGGCAGTATAAGAGTGTTGAATGAGTGAATTGGTGCCTTGAAGGGCGTGGGATGGCAGAAGGAGGTCGTCGACCGGCAGGAGTTGGAGTCCCTCCCTTGCCTTCTAAAGGATGGTTAAGTGATTCGCTGTTCTCGGTACCTTTAGAGATGTCCAGTTTAAGTCTGGGCATGGAAGAAAGAAGAAAAAACACTGCTGGTTTTCTTATAATCCGTTAGAAACAAAACGGGGCTGCCCTCCGTGAAACCCTTTCAATGTGCTGTGTGAGTTCTTTTTGGTGGATCCCAACGGAGGAAGCGTACTCCAACGTGAGGGCGTACTGTAGACATGTAAGCGGTTTGTTTGATCTGCTTCGTACATGACATATACATTCTTTGTAGAACCCATTGCCTGTTAGCGTAGCTGTGACTCTTGGGACAAGGGTGTAGGGGAATAGCGTCCACTCGTTTCCCTAGGGAAATTAAATTGCGTAATGGAATCAGCCAATGAAATACAATAGTATGATGTGTCATGATATTCATGAGGTGTAATGAATAGTAATCTCAGTTTGGTTTCATAGATATTCAGTTGTTAGTCACTGATTCAAGAACGCGTCATAAGGGAATTGCACCTCAGTGTAAAGGGGTTATTGGTTCAGAGAATTTATCCTTTAACATCAAAAGACTATGCTTTAACGTATTCCCATTTTGACATGGCACTTATTCTTCTAATTGAGGATAGTTAAAATGCACAGAAGGTTAAAAAAGCCTTCAAAATTCTTCCAGATCATCTTGTCTGGTCTGTAGAGTGCTAGTCACATTTTTTGACCCCCCCCCCCCTATGCTAGTGAATGGCACTATAGGGGCAATTTCAATGAATTATTGGGATAGGGTTTAACGATGTCTCTGTCGGTTGAACCATCCTTGCTGCAATAGTTGGGTTCAATCCTATTAAAAAAACAAGGTTCAAATCTGGACATCAGTTAGGAATCTAATCAAATGGGCTCAGCCTGGCTTTGCGGCAAATTAATTTTGCGGGGGACTGTGGTGAGTTCTGGCCTTTTCACTTTCGTGGTGCATTATAATACACTATAAATCAACCTGAACCTAGCATATCACTCTCAAACACCATTGTATGACCTAAATTTAACTCTAACCCACAACTCACGATCTCGTAAAGCCTAACCCCCCAATTTATTGTGGATTTTTCTCTCCGTTCCAAAATACTTGAGATGAAACTTCAAAGATAATGCTTTGGGCCTATAATAAAGATCCCATTTTGCCTATCACAAATCTGAAGCCATTTTTATTTTTCGCATTAATAACTTCTTAATTTTCTGTTCTCAAATACAATTGAGTACGACGTGAAAAAATGAACTAAGCATGCTGAACATTGCACCTTTTTGCCCAGTTACAGGCTGGAGTAACCTCTCGGTATTTTGGGCATTTTTTACCCTGTTAACGCTTGAAATGTCAGCGGGAGCACATCGTCGGGTTTCCCTATGAGCTAGAAGGGATTCTTTTTCCCTTTACGTGAACAAATATAAGAAACAGGACACAAAGAAATTAGGCCAATGAAGATCAAGTGTGATAAGCAAGGAGTTTAAAGGTTGGTTGCGATTATTAATTTTTTTACAGGTTAAAGACACTACAGTGATTCATCTGAAAGAGTCAACTATTTGAAATTTGCAGGAAGGATAAGGCTAAAAGTGAGAATAAGTTTACAAGAATTCTCCTCGATTAACTTTTTCCAACTGAAGAAGACTTGACAGAAAAGGAATTAAAACAGCAGAGTAGTGTTAAAAGATCTGAGATGCTCCATTCAGTTACGTGACATAGTAAGTGTCCGTTCCGGACAGTATGGACTAAAATATCCAATTTGTCCTTATTAAATTGCTTCTGGCCGTCTCGTTGCAGGATGTACGGTTACCTGTACTTGTTTACAGACATGTAATTGTTTACAGATGAGCAAAGCACTGGAGATGCCTTTAAGTAGACAGGTTGTATCAATATTGACAGATTGCATTCAAACTTTGGTTAGTTTAAACAAAGAAAGTACCAGGTGGTATTCATATTTGAAATTTCACTAACAAGAAAAAAGCCTACCCATTGACTTGGAAAGAAGACCAAAGGTAGGTATGTATCAACCTGCATTTTTTTAAGTATCATACCTCTCCAGAAATAAAAACATAAACATTCTGTTGTTGCATTAAGATTCATAGTTACATCAAAAATATTCATACAATTCTCTCGCAATAAAAATACAAAGAAATGGAAATTTAAAGGATTACTAAAATTGCACTGTTTCAACTTCCAGTTGTAAAGTGCAATTTTGTCTTTTTATCCACAGAGAGAAACGACCCCTTTTAATCAATTGGTTGGGGGAATACAGCTGCTCTATACAAAAACATACCCATCAAGCAAAGCCGGAATTAATCCAATTCCCACAATGTCTCTGATTCAAAAATGGAGGGGGGGTCTTTATTCTTTATTACTATTATTGTACTCTTTCAACCCTAAATATTACTAATATTGACCTGTATCAGACCTTTCCCAAGTTTAGCCAGGGCAATGCATTGTGGATGGAATGCTCCTTGCAAATATCGCACTGCAACTCAAGAATAAGCAGTTAGGTTTATTATGGGAATTGTTCTTTAGTCTTCTTAACACATCTTTTCCTCTGTATTGTCGTGTGAGTGCAAAAAGGTGGTACGGGCATTGCTGCATTGGTCAGAAATTCCCTATGATTATATCTATTATGGCAAGTTTTTGGTCAGTGAGTGGCTCTTGTAATGGTTCTTCAGGCGACTGTGTCGCCTTAAGAACCCAACAATTACAAGAGCTACTGACTAAAGGAAATATATAAATTGAGAGTTATCAAATCATGGCCAGCACAGAGATGTAGGCACATGGGCAGCTATTGCACATCGACGTCGTTGTTCAAATGCACTACTCACAGGAAGATATACTAATGACCTAGTAATCATTCTAGTAAAGAGAAGCATGTTATGTCAACAGCAAGCATTGTGGGGATTGATTCATCTATTCATCAGCAAATAAGTTAAAGAAAAGTTATCCAGATCATGTATGACCACCACTTGAGCTTTATTTAACATTAAAATGTCAGATATAAGTTTGGTGATATAAATTGGCAAATCACATTTGGTAAAGCAGCAGAAATTTCAATGCACAATGGTCAGGTACATGGAAACAAACAAAATCCCACCCCGGACTCCCCACACACACTCAACAGTTAAATGGTCTTGGGTTGCTCTTTCAAGCCCAGTCTTTTCAAAGGGGAACATTCACACACTAACAGATGGGGCCTGATAAATTGGCCAACTGGGCCCTAACTATTGACCTTTTTATGTGCTATGGTCACACAATCCAAATCAATTCCTGCATATTGTGCTTGATTTTAACTTATTTAAAAAGGTACATTTGCGATCCTAGCACCTAATGTGTATGTGTCTGTCTCCTACAACAAGTGCAAATTTAGAGAATTGTGTCCTCAGGAAAACCTGTGTCCTTTAAAGGTTGCAACGAGAGATTTAACGTATCAAAATAACAAATCGAAAAGTACTGATTTTTGCCCCTGCTGTAAAGAATTCCATCAAAACATCCCCATCTGAAAGGATTAAGTGAGAAATATTTCTTTGGTACAAAAATTGTGAAATTTCTAATTCGTATAGGAAGCAAATACGAACTTCAGCCTATGTTTTTAATTGAAATATAAGCAAATCAAAATCGCCTTTTTTTCTCTCTTTAAAAACATTTCCGTAGCAAAATCAATGTAAGATATGTATGGAGTGTCTACTAGTCTACATGAAAATACTATTATGACACAATATTTGGGTTTGCATCAAAAATCTCTTGTTGCACTTTAATTAATAACTGCAACGAGAGCCCGTAGTTTGACTTTGATCTACAAGGTATCATCACATTCTGAAAGATTCTCTAGCTCTATGACAACCACCTCCTATTCTACCATACAAGGAAGAAGTATGGAGAAAAGGCATAAAGGTGCAACGAAAGATTCAAATAACAGGTGTCCGAAAAGATGTGAAAAATTCTGATTTTGGGAATGGTGTAAAGCTTTATAGCAAAATATCACCATATGTGAAGGATTATTTAGCGAGAACTCTGTCTTTGGTAGAAATATTGTGAAATTTTAATTTCGTATCCCCCGGTTCCCCGTTCCCCTCTTCAGTTCTGTAACCCTCAAATCTCTATAGAGCAATATTTGAAATTCAAACTGTTTCCTAATTGGTAATACACAAATCACCATTGTTTTCATTTTAAGTATTTCGTAACCAAATTTAAAAGGTATAGGGAATCTATTGAGCGTCCTGATCTGCTATAAGAAATCGCTACATATCACAGAAAATATGGAAGTTAGTTATTCCTTCGTGAACCAGCGCCAAACACTCAAAAAACTTTAATCTTTTGGTGATAATTCAGATGGTGACATTTATGACATTTTGCACTTGTGAGAAAGCAATGGAACAAATAGAATTTAATCAAAATCTAACAATATATTGGATGTGAAGCGGCAGCCCCTTTTTGACAGAAGGGTTAAGACTGCAAAGAGAAAATTTCATTCAAAGCAAAGAAGGGAGAAGAAGAAAACGGGGATTTGCACCAATTAGCATGTCAAACATTAGATGTTTCACCAAGATTTTTGTGACCATTTTAGCTAATGAGAAGAAGACAAAAGGGGGAAAATGGGAAATGCACAATTAGCCTCGCCATAACGCAACCTATAGATGTTTCCTCAAGCTTTTTTGTCAATTTTCTGGCATTTTTTTTACTGAAAAACGACATTTTGAGGCATAATTTGTATGAGGAGGTACAGAAATTGTCACACTTGGTTTATGATGGGCTATTTAAGGACACAAACATGGAGGGATGGCACTCTCAGTAACCAATTAAAAATTGGGCTTTATATATCTGTGTAAACCATCCTACCATTTTCCTGATCTTGATTTGCTCATGTGGAGCTCATTGCAAAGATGTTGCTTACAAGTAAGCAATTAAAATAGTACCTAGATGCCAATAGATAGGAAGTAGAGCCATGGGGTTAAAGAAGCATGGTGTGCCACCGTCAACGAACATTTAAAAGGAGTCATTTTAGAAAATAGCTTGAAAATCTAGAGTAACCGCATAAACCCATTTTCTCCTAACAATAGTGAAAAAATGATCGAACTTTGAGAGGGAAGCAAAATTCCCGGGACTGACTTTTAAATAAGGTGGTGCTCTGTAAAACGCTCCCCTGGTGATATCAAGGGAAGCTTAAGGGGAGCTTTTATGGCATATTACAGTGCTAACCACGGATAGAGCAGATCCCAAGGGAGCTTTAAATCACTATCCTAAAAAGTGTTTAATGGGAGCTGTAGGGGAGCTCTCACTTGCCTTAAAGTCAGTCCTTGAAATTCATCAAAAGAAAAGTATCACAAATTGTACAGTTCATAATTTGTGTTGATGGGAAACATGCATGGCATATGTCAGTAGTCCACATCTTGGCTGGTTAGTGACGATCAGAACTTTTTAAAGCATATGAATAGGGCAGTCTCCTGCTGATTGCGCCTATGATAGGGATTAATATAAGGCTTTTAGTTTTAGTGCATCAGTTACATTGGGCATCAAAAGTGATGGCTATATTTTTGTATGCTATTAGATTGAAATCCAAATCCAAAAACACTTTTAACAATCGATTGAGACAAAAATTTAAAGTTCATAGACGGTTAAATGATTTTCTGTGCAACTCCTTTAATAATATTTCACTTTTTTCTTTTTAAAATAACTCATTAAAATCACTTTTAAAAAAATCATACAAAATTTAATAGAGTCGGCCGTCTTTAGACCGATACAATTTTTATTCACCTCAAATATTAAGAGAAGCGAATAAATGTTTATCAATGGGCATCAAATTTCCCCAAGGCAGCATATGGTGGATCCCCCAATCTGACATGATTACTTATGTTATGTTGTACTGGAGGTGGCATGGGTATGGTCCATATCGCCATGGGGAGTTTTATACACCAAAAATACACTCGAAGAGTATTCATTTGCTTTTGATGAAATACACCGGATATGTTGGTGTATAAGTGACATAGGTCATATTTGATCTTTAAGCAATTGATAGAGGTGACCCAGCCTCTATTCAAGACTATTACCTGACGTCAAAAGGAATCTAAAAAATTATCCCTGCGCATTAGATATTCCTTTTCAATATGGACCTTAGGGCAGGATAAACTGCACTATGCATGGGAACAAATCCAAATTTCTCACCAAGATTGAACACTATCTTCTCTTCTTATTATACAACTAATTCGCTTTTAACATCAATATGCAAATCATTACTCAACGAAAATTTTTGATTTTCTTGGTGATATATATTAGATCCAAAAAACAAAAATAAACGTGCTAGGATCCACAAAAATGACTCTAAATTCATTCTCACACCAAACCAAAATCAAGAAATCACCATGTTTGACTGTTACACCAAAAAATTGTTTCAATCTTTTAGGCCTTATCATAAATTCCTTTCTCAGTACACATCTATTACTTCAAAAACCTCTTGGTTAAATCTAATATTGGCGTAGCCAGTTTTTAACGTAATGCAATTTTTTTTTTTTCCCTTTTCACCACTTCCGTATTTTCATTTAGTGTAACTTGGTATTTTCAAGGAATCTCTAGCGAGCAAATATTTAACTCCATTGCATTAATTATGTGTCTTTATTTCACATTCCAACCATGTGGACTTGCAAAATTGTGAAAATAAACCCCTGTGTACAGAACAGTCACTGTGATGTAAGCAGAAGCCAGTACTGCTATTTACCCCCTTCTATCAATTAAGACTGTCGGGAACACCATGGGGAGGTTAAATGTACCAATCTAAAACCCTGATGAGACAAGAGTAAATATCACAGCAATGGATGGGCAATGCATCAAAACATTGGTTTTATCATTGAGTTTTTGGGCATGATAGAACAAGGTTTACACAAGAGATCACAAAAAGGGCGGGGACAGGTCCTTTCCCCCCATTTCATCCACACCTATTTTGACTTGACTACTTCAACCTTTTACCATTGTATTTCAAACCCATTCTCCCTGCTCCCACTACATACAATTGCCAGTTTGTCCTCTGGGGAGATTCAGCCTTGAACCATTCATCCTTTCTCTATGTCAGTTTATATATCTCACCATACATCTGTTTGTTCATTATCTCATTGTCAAATCGTCCTTTACCAGTTAGTTCTCTACCATTTGATACAGTTAACATTGGTCATTGTACAAATTCCCATAAGCCTTATTACCATTTTTCCATTTCATTAGTTTCATTGCCAGTGTCTTTTCCCCATTTCCATACTTTCCATTGTTCCTTTCCCATTTTACCTTTCCTTTGGTCCAATACCAATTGGTCCTTTCCCATTTCATCCTTTCATTATTACCATTTGGTCCAATACCAATTGGTCCTTTCCCATTTATCCTTTTCCTTATTTATCATTTGTCCTTTCCACTTGGTATTTCCCATTTGTTCCTTTCTAAATTTAGCCATTTTTTCCATAATTTGATACTTTTTAATTAGGTTCTCTGACTATTTGTCTTTTGCCAATTAGCCCTACATTGGTCCTTTTCTCATTTGGTTACTTTCACATATTGGTCTTATTACCCCAATTTGTTCCTTTTCTCATTGGTTTCTTCCATTGGTCTTTTCAATATACAGAAGGTCTCCGTTTGGTCATTCATTTGAGCTTTTTGGGGAGATAAACTATAGTGGTAAAAACTTGGAGGCCTCCCTGGTTAGACTATGGTTTAATTAAAATTGAAAAATTATACAATGCAAATCAAATCTTTTTAAGTAACTTTACTTAGATGACAATTCCTACCAGAAAAAAAAAAAATGCAGTTTTCCTGCTCATGCTGCTTAATTAGTTGTTTTACAGTATTCTAGTCTCCCTTGAATGCACCTTAAAATGTTACCAATACATACTGTGCCCAATTAGCAATTCAAGCAGGAGCGGACTGTTATGTTGACAGCATACCTGACACCGTTTATTTAGTCTACCCACTCTCGTCAATCCAACTTTTCTTGAATTCAAGTCAAGCTTTACTCTTACAAACACAGTTTCTGCAGTTCCCCCCACATGTTTATTAGAGTGTATTTGTAAGTGTAAACATTGGTGTTTTCCAAGTGGGGGCTCTCAGAGAATTATCTGCAAAAGATTACCCTGCTCTAAACAATGAGATCATTTGCTAATTAGAAACTTCAGTTTTGCATCTAATAGTGGTTTACATTTGGTTGAAGAGGCATTTCTTGCAATTCACATTACTTGTTTTAATTCAAGGGGATGGCCAATTTATGATGTTACAAATTCTCATCTTGATTGAAGACCCGGACACCAATAATCTATAATAAAAGAATGCACTTCAATTTGGTCAAAGTTGAGCTTCTTTTTCCATGAGTTGTATTGGAAAGTGTTGGAAAGCTACTTATGTAAGTGGAAAAGCCATGGCGGTTCAGGTGCCACGGGTGACAAAGGGGGGGGGGCATTTCCCCTGGCCATGCGTTTTGAACACTCAGAGGATGATAGAGGAACGCCAGCCACTTGCGCGAGATTTTCGGGTTCTGGTTCAAATTTTTGATGTCAGGATGTCCTAATGAGCAAATACATATCAAATTAAAGGTTATTGAGACAAGGCTTCTTAAATGGTGCTAAAGTTTGATTTACCCACCATGTCCACTTCTAGAGTTATGGTAATTTAGGTAAAAAATGTTAACGAGGAGCCGTGGCTCCCACGCGGTGGCTCCCACGCGTCAAATTTAAAATTTGAAAACTTTTATTTTTTGTGAAAAAAATTCACCCTTAAAGTTTGAAATACAGCTAATGTGTTTATTTGCTCAATGGCATGTGAACATATGTTATTTATTGATGGGAAGTATAATAGCAACTTAACTTTTAGTTTGTTTGTGATGGAATCCCTGAAGCAGATAGGCGATTTCGAGGGCGTAAAATTGTATCGGCGAACTCTGCAACATTTTTTTTGTGTTGATGTGTATTGTTTAGTAAAATGCATTATAATTTATAGTCCCTTGTGACAAATATGATACTAAAAAATAAACTGGGAGTATATTGTAAACTGTTCATGACAATAAAGGTAAAGATAAGGCTCTGAACAAAAGGCGCTTCGTTGTTTATACCTAAAGAGTCTATAAAACGTGAAAAACTCGGGCACCAATATGCAATGTGAAGGAAACAAGAAACACTTACACAGGGTCATCAAAGCATTGATGGGAAAATAAAGACACGGACCTTACAGGTTATGCATTCACGCATCCAGAGGTTAATTCTATTACCAATTACACAAGTGTGGACATCAAAAGATTTCATAGTGTACATTTGGGACAGAATGGACAAACGATTCAGGGACAATTTGGGAATTTCTGAACCTGATGAGGAGACTACAGTGACACTATTTCCCTAATTATTTTTAAAACTTAATATGGGCAGACTCTGCCATTGCAACTGAAACCATCATCTACAGCCAAAAGGAATGATTTCTTTTTTTATGTTACATCGGATGCATTAGTGAACTCCTGAAAACTAACCCATGCTCCAGGATATATGGACACTCCTATTTCCCTGGTGCAAAAAGTTATCAAGGGCTATTACTATAGCTATACAAAAAACACAAGAGGATGGTTGTTATTAAAAAACGTCAAAAGGAAGCCATTAATAGTGGCAAGAAGAGTATCTTTTATATAGGCGTGGACTTAAAAAAGCAAATCACCAGAGTTGTATCTTCTGAAGTCAGAAGATGAATGCTACTTAGTGCTCCATTTCCCTATGACTCAGACATTTTCATAAAGGTTAAACAGTGCTGATTGTTAGGTATACGGTAATCATAGATTGGTTTATCCTTACATCACTTATTTTATTTAGGTAATTACAAATAACCATGCTTTTTATACACTTTAAGAGTATAAGTTTAACAATTCATAAACGATGTAGCAAAAATGTATTATTTCCAAACATACCGAAAAACATGTTGCGCAAAAAAAAAAAAATCTATAGGGGTCGCATAGTAAAAGATATATTTTCGAACGGAAAGCTAGAAGTCTGTAAGGTCAATATGGTGTCTCTTTAATGGTGAATTTCGTGATTTTAGCACCTTTTTTATTCATTGCTCACTAGATAATCCTTGAGAAAGTTCTTCTCAAAATTTGAGCGGATCCGATCTTGACGGTTTGTGTTATGAGCAATGTAGTTTCCACGGTCCCATAGGCTACTGTGCTGTAAGTTATGTCCGTTAAGTGACAGAAAAATACAAAATTGCAAATTTCTTGCAGAGCGACCCGAATTTGCACCGTAAGATTGGGCACACGTGGATTACTAAGGTACCGGTTCAGTTCAGATGATATAAAAATCTAACACTTTTTTAGGTAAGTCGGGGGCCGAGGCTGTGGAACACGACATGCCCCTGTATGTAGGTTGTGTAAGGACAAAATAAAATATTCCCATGAACTTCAAAAAATTTTCATAAATTTTGTTTCTACTTTACCAGCAATATCCTCCTGACCCATTGACCCTACATGAAAAATAATGCCATTCATTTTGGGATTCCTTGTTAAATTACTTTTCAGAATATGTATCTTTTCCTATGGCAGCATACACTGTTTTACATAATGATGCTCGACGAAAAATCGGCAAATTTTTTCGAAGTTAAAAAAGATCACTTTTTGATTGTCACACGAAACATTCCCCAGTTCAAAACGCATGGACCCCTTAAATGTTTCTGCCCCCCCTTCCCCCCGCTTAAAAGAAAGAAAATGAAAGGATTTCGCAAAAATCAGTGATTGGGACCAAAAATCAGTTTTGAGGAAAAATCAGCAATTTGGGACCAAAATTTTTTTCCCCCCAACCCCCACATTCACGTTATACAAGTAGTTCTGTGCAATTATCACCACATGGATGTAAGTCACCCAAAAAATATTTGACCGCACCCAAAAATAATAAAGGTGTCGGCTGCTGTTCGCGGTTTGTGAAATGGGGCCAAAGGTCACATGAGGCCAACCCAAGGTCAATGAGGTTACCAAGGTACATGAGGGTTCAACAACATGACCCCCCAACCCCCCTTGTTTCCACCAAGTTACCATCATCGTAGCCCTTACGGAATCATCAGCATGCATTTAAGGGTTAACATTTTTGACTACAGACACACATACCAGATACAAAGACCACACAGATACCCAAACAAACGACCAGAGTAATAAGTAATTCCTATATGCCTTCAGCACTTCTTGCAGACGACACAAAAATGTCCCCTCAGATAATGGTTTGGCTTATCATTATTTTTTTTAAATAAAAAATCTTCATACACCATTTGAAGTCAAGTCATGGACAGATTCCATTTGTATGGCAGCTATAGATGGCGGCCCACAAAAAAAACAGTCTGGGGCTTTTTGAAAAATAATAAATTGCATTGAAAAAAAAAAACCAACACTTTGAATGATTTGAAATTTTAACTACATAGTTGTCAGGTAGACAAGGATTGTATTATCTCAAGGGGAAGGCTAATATACAAATTTGAATGTATTTGTTTACATGCCTCTATCGTGTTTGTCAAACTTACCTAAATCAGATAAACAGAATATTAAATAGTCCAAAATACACCACTAAAGACAATGTATTGAATGTTTCAAAATCATGAAGGAATTCAGAGAAATTGAACTTTGACCTCTCCTACACCCATCTTCCTGCATTTTTGCTCTACGAGTTATTATACCACTAATAATCGATATCTAGGAATATTACCTAATATAATTCAGCTTGTTATGTATGCTAAATTAGATGATTGGTAATATTTACTATTCCTTAACTCAAATTGCATATATGTCAACCTGTCCTTAAAACAATTGTATTTTGATTTAATATCACTATATTGTATTTCCTATATTGTGTTCAATCACTGAAGATGTGGTTAGAATAAATGAACTTTGAACTTAGTGCTACATATTGTTTTTTCTTGGACATTCAGACAAAAGCAGGCACAAGAATTGCAGCAACACAGAATGAATGAAGTATAAGTCAATCCCACCCTCTGATTACATCCCGGCAGAATAGTAAAGGTCTGACAGCCTCATTGCACCTACAATTGGATATGCCAGTAAAATAGAATGAATGAAGTTATTAAGTCAATCCTCAATCCCTCTGAGTACATCACCTGCAGAATATAAAGGTCTGGCAGGCCTCATTGCCCCTACAATGGGATGCCAGTAAATAATAGAATGAAGAATGGTATTAAGTCAATCCTCATCCCTTGATTACATCACAGGCAGAATATAAAGGTCTGGGCATCGCACTCATGCCCTACCATTGGATAGGCCAGTAAATAATATTGAAGAATGAAGGTATTACGTAACCTCATCAACTGATTATGTATCACCTGCAAAATATAAAAGGTCTGGCGTGCCTCATTGCACCTACAAATTGGAGATTATGCCAGTTATAATAATTAGCATGATGAAGGTATAAGTCAATCCTAGCCCTCTGAGACAAACCTGCATACTATAAGGTCTGGCATGCCTCATTGCACCTTACAATTGGATATGCCAGTATAATAACAGAATGAATGAAGGTATTAAGTCAATCCTCATCCCTGTTTACATCACCTGCAGAGATATAAGGTCTGGCGTGCCTCATTGCACCTACAATTGGATATACAGTATAATAAAGAATGAATGAGGTTATTAAGTCAAATCCCACATCCCACTGAATTATATCACCTGGAGAATATAAAGGTTCTGGGTGCGCGTTGCACCTACAATGGGATATACCAGATAAAATAGATGAATGAAGGTATTAAGTCAATCCTCATCCCTCTGATTACATCACCTGCAGAATATAAAAGGTCTGGCATGCATCAATGCACCTAACAATTGGGACAAGAGACCAGTATCATAATAGAATGAATGAAGGTAGTAAGTCAATCCTCATCCCTCTGATTACATCACCTGCTGAATATAAAGGTCTGACATGCCTCATTGCACCACAATTGGATATATCCAGTATAGTAATAGATGAATGAAGTATAAGTCAAGCCCCATACCTCTGATTACAATCACCTGCCGAATATAAAGGTCTGGCATGCCTAATTGCACCGACAATTGGATATGCCAGTTTAATAATAGAATGAATGACGGTATTAAGTCAATCCTCATCCCTCTGATAACATCACCTGCAGAATAAAAGGTCTGACTAGGGCTCATTGAACCTTACAATTGGATTTATACCAGTATAATAATAGAATATGAATGAAGGTATTAAGTCAACCCCATCAATGATACATCACCTGCAGAATATAAAGGTCTGGCGTGCCTCATTGCCACTACAATTGGAGTATACCAGTATACTAATAGAATGAATGAAGTATTAAGTCACTCATCATCCCTCTGATTATATCACATGCAGAATATAAAGTTCTCTGGCATGCCTCATTGCATCTACAATTGGATATGCCAGTATAATATAGAATGAATGAAGGTATAAGTCAATCCTCATCCCTCTGATAACATCACCTGCAGAATACAAAGGTCTGGCATGCCTCATTGCACCTACAAATGGATATGCCAGGATAATAATAGATGAATGAAGGTATTAAGTCAATCCTCATCCCTTTGATTACATCTCCTGCAAAATAAAGGTTATGGCGTGCCTCATTGCACCTACATTGGATAGATATGACGTAAATAATAGAAGGAATGACGGTATTAAGTCAATCCTATCCCTATGATTAATTCTGCAGAATATTAAGGCTCATGACATGCTATTGCACTTACAATTGGATATGCCAGTATAATAATAGATGAAATGAAGTATTAAGTTCAATTCTCAGCCCGGATACATCACTGCCGAATATAAAGGTCTGACATGCCTCATTGCACCTACAAGTGGATTCTGCCAGTAAGATAGATGAATGAAGGTATAGTCAATCCTCATCCCTATGATTACATCGCCTGCAGAAGTCTGGCGTGCCTCATTGCACCTACAAATTAAGTTGCATAGAGATGTCAAAGTTGTGGTTGTAAAACAGTGAAAAGTTGGTTGAAGCACATTTGCGTTACTGGCCTGGAATGGTATGTGGTATGGACGGGAGGACAGACTTACATTCAGAATTTCGATGGGAGTACATGGAAAGAAGTACGGGTATGTGCGGCCCATAAAGACCCCTTTCGCATCTCTCCAGCAGTTGCCAAGACCCAGTTGAAGCATAATCAGTTCTAAGGTCCCCTTTTCAGAAAATTTTGCCTCAGGAAGCTGATTTTAGCCAATTTCCGAGTCCCAAGCCTGCAAATTTCTAAAAATTTCAGTTCCAAGCCCCTACTTTCGGAGGACAAAATCCGTCAACAGCCCCCAATGTCGGGAAATGGGGGCCCACATTCCTATACCTTGAAAGAAAATTATGCCGCCCACCCCCCGGGATTGCCAGCACTAGAAAGACTTTAGTATTCTACCAACATCCTATGTTGGCAATTGTTAACAGAATAAACCACAATTTAAGTGTTCGTCAAGGTTGTACCTACTTGTAGGCCTGCACTAAACTGGACAAAATGTTTCCTGATTGGCCTTATGCTATGAATGTATTGTTTGCATTTATTCAACATGCATGATTTGCACTGATTTAGTTCTTTTAATCAGTCAATTCATCACTCAAACAGAGTGGTCTGTCGTGTTTTCTTTCTTTTTTGGGCATTATAATTCTTTAGTTGTTTTATGTTTTTTACCATAGCTAGGCCGTCCTGTTGATACTGATAAATGCAAGTTTGGCTATGCTATGTAAAGATGCAATCATGCAATGATGAACGCTTAAAGTGACAGGAGGAGATGTTTTAGGATACAAATTTCTCTCAAATTACTGGATCGTTATGTATGGAATAAAGAACACTTACTTAGGGCAGCTTAAGCTTGAAATAATAAAAACCCCTGAAGTAGAGGATTGCCAAAACTAAACTCACGCTTTGGGAATACAAATATCATCAGACCTAGCGCAGTGTTAGAAAATACCATGATGCAACACATGCACAAATGCATGCGAAACTTTTTGGTCAGGACATGTAAAGTGAGGCTTTCAATAGTTGTACTTGCACAAGTGCATGGATTAAAATGTTAAGTCATGAAAGTGATGGTATCTGAACAAAATAAATCTCCATTTCAACTTGGGGTGTTGTAAATTTTTAAATATTCTATAGGGTCAAATAAGTACCGATCCTGTGCCTGATTTAGTGTGGTTTAAAAATACTGTAATGATGATCAGTCATCATATTGCCAAGAAATTGGAAACTTTGTACCTGTGCCATGTTGTGCAACAATTATTTGTGCATGTAACGTAAGAGTTACAGCACAGGTGAGGACTTGTTCATTGCATTTTCGAACAATGACCTAGCGCTGCGTGCTCGAGGTTCTGGTTCTAAACAGACTACGAAACACGGATCGGTGATTCGTGTGTGCGTGTGGTGTGAGAGGCGAATGCATTTCAGCCATATTTTCATTTCATAATGAATATATTAAAGTATTAGTAGTCAGACTACTGTACTGACATGTCGTGACTCTTGAGTTTATTCAAAACTTCACTGTTCAAAACTCAATCAAAATGCTATAGTAATTAAAGGTGTGTGTTCGATCGTCTTTGGGACCCCCCTGATGGACCCGGAAGGTTTCGTAAAACTCATTTGATATCAGATGAAAGGGCCGTATTTTCTCATGTCGTCCTGAAATTGAGCCTCAAATCCATTTTCATTCCCAAGATTTAAAAAAAATTTTATTGATTTTTTAGTTTTTTCAATATTATTTAGCACAGTAGTAAATGGGATACAACATGCGGTTAAGTTTGCGTCTGTACCGTCAACCGCAAGTTCGTTTCCCACGGTACTTGATGGCGTGTATGTGCAAGTGCAGGGCTCTCTTATCAAGTAGGGAACACAATACACATAAATCGGAACAGCACCTTTAAAAAAGTAAGCTGGGCTTTTTGTTTCGTAAAACAAAAATCATTTTAAAATGCCAAACTAAGTGAAATCTCCTCCCAAGCATTTTGACAAATATGATGTGGAATGGTTAGCAATTCTCATTCATCACTGTCAGGACTTTGCTGGCCTTTTGGATTTCCTTGTCTTGATCCTGATAAACTTATCACATCACTGTCAGGGACACTGGATCACAATCACGGTCTTGGAACCCAATGCCATGGAGTATAGGGGGCCTAGCCCAAGTTCATGGTTGGTTACCGGCCCAGTTCAGGGCCTGATTTTCCACTTACCTTAGCAATCGTGAGAGGGGCATCAGTATCTCGTCCCACTTGACGTCGAAAGCCCCAAGGAGCTCTCTTCAAAAACAGCTGAATAGGCGCCATAATCACTGGTTAAAATAAACAACAAACTCAGAACAACTTCATCACACCATCTCACATTCAATGACAACCGGCACATGAAGGTATGAGTGTTGATGGTTACTCAGCTTGGGTTACGTTTACGAATTAAAAATCAATAATCAACATCTTCCGCTAGTATTCGTAATCTTTCTATACAATAAGGCGTATGGGGATGATTTACTGAATGATCCACCAAGCTATTCAGAAACCAAAAGTGGTTCCCCGCACCCGGCATGACAGGTGGCGCGCGACTACCCCAGGCAACCAGGGCACAGGCGAAATTGGCACAAATTGCAAACAAAAATCTCGAGTTCAAGTCGAACACCAGCAAGTGACTCAGGGGAGACTCAAAAACTAGCGGGGGTCATTCATTGAGATATTTTACCTCAGAAGAGGGGTTTTAGTGAGAAGACCAAAAATTATGAGATCAAACTGTGACAAAGACGTATCCGTAGCCTAGCCTATGAACAAAAGTTAAAACTGGTGACATTATTTTTGTCCAAATTGACAGTATTCACATTTCTTCATTTGAGTAAATAGCAAAATATCGAAATGCAAAATGTCAAAATTTAATACAACTACCTGATGGCAATGCAAAGGAAAATGTCTTTCATGGTGGGACTAAATTAGCACTTAGGACCAGGTCAACTTTCAAGCCCCGTCTAACCTCTTGTGCATAAGACTTGCATGCGGACGGTTAGTTTGATGCCATCGGAGCTATTGTTCGGGTGGCTCAGGTTTGGCCAAAGTTTTACTGATACTGATTCATTTTAGTACATTTTGGGCTTGCCAAATTATTTTTCACCCAAAGCCCCGAGACTTTCGGAGACAAAATCAGTTCACAAGCACCCAATTCCGGAATTGGGGCGCAATCCTATAACCTGAAAAAAAGCTTGAGTGGCCCCCACCCCCGGGGATTGCAGCACTAGAAAGAATTTAGTATTCTACCACCTCCTATGTTAGGCAATTGTTAAAATAAATACAACACATTTAAGTGTTCGTCAAGGTTGTACTACTTGTAGGCCTGCACTACTGGCCAAAATTGTTATTCCTTGGCCTTATGCTTAGTGAAATGGGATTTGTTTTTGCATTATTCAAATGTGCATGATTTTGCACTGATTTTAGTTCTTTAACTAGCTCAAGTCATCACTCAAACAGAGTGGTACTGTCTTTGTTCTCTTTCTTTATTTTGGTCCTTATAATCCTTTATTTTGTTTATTGTTTTTTTAATACCAATAGCCTAGGCCATCCTGTTCGATAAGCATAAATGCAAGTTATGGCTATGCTAGTAAGATGGCAATCATGCAATGATGAACGCTTTAAAGTGACAGGGGAGATTTTTTTAGGATACAATTTCTCCTCAAATTCACTGGATCGTTACTTTATGGAATAAGCATTACACTTTACTAGCAGCTATAGCTTGAAATAAAAACCCCCCTGTAAGTAGAGATGCCGAAAACTAAACTCCAGTTTGGGAATACAATATCACTCAGACCTAGCGCAGTGTTCGAAATACCATGTCCACATGCACAATGGCACTTTTTGGCATTTCATGTAAATCTATTCACATTACTTGCAGGCAGTGCATGTAACATGTTAAGTCTGAAATTGATGTATCGTAAAAATAACATACTCCATTTCAACTTGGAGATGTTGCAAATTTTAAACTATATACAGGTCAATAACACTCAGCCGGTCTTTAGTCGTAACATACTGTACTGATGATCTCCTCATATTTCAGACTGGAACTTTTGTACTGGTGGTCATGTAACAATATTTTGTGCATGTAAGTTTAAGAGTTTTACATTCACATGTGCATGGACTTTTTCCTTTGTATTCGAACACTGGACCTCGGCGCTGCGTGCTCGAGGTCTGTTTCTAAACAGACTACTAAACCCGGATCGGTGACGTGTGTGCCGATAGTGTGTGAAGCGAAGCTTATTTCGTCCATATTTCATTTCATATAAGAAAAGTATTAAAGTCTTAGTAGTCAGACTACCTGTCTGACATGTCTGACTCTGAGTTTAATTCAACTCACTGTCAACTCAATCAACACTGTGTAGTAATTAACAAAGGTGCTTTGTTCCGATGTCTTTGGGACCTCCCCTGATTTACCCTGAAAGTAGTATCAATTTTGATATCAGATGAAAGGCCCGTAAATTCTCTCATTGTCGTCACCTGAAATTTTGAGATCCCTCAAATCCATTTCATTCCCAATATATAATGCAAAAAACCGCCGTCTTTAGTGTTTAAACCTCAATATTATTACACAGTTATTACTAGGCTACTCAACATGCGTTAAAGTTTGCGTTCTACCATCAAAACCGGCAAGTTCTGTTTCCTCACGGCTACTTGATGCGTGTATGTGGGGCAAGTGGTACCAGGCTCTCATATCAGTAGAGAATACATACACATACAATCGGAACAGCACCTTTAAAAGTTTTTTTTAAAAGTGGGCTTTTTTTCCAGTAAAAAAATCATTTTAAAATATCGTTTTTGTACTCGACTTCGTCCGCTCCGCTGCATACACAGTGGTGTGCGTAAAATGTTTTGGGGATCATCAACGACCAAAAGGCAAAATATTGTTTCCCTTTTCTTGTTGTTGTTTTCGTAATCGGGCCGAGAATCTGACAGCGACATAGTATGATAGATCGGTCGTATGAGAGTCAGTCTGGATATATTTCTAATCACGCTAAAGGGGGGGGGGGCTCGAACTTTACGATGAGGATAATGAAAATGGAGAGGCATTACATCTCCAAATAAACATGATATACCGATATCGGCAACCGCAAATAAAAGAAAAAAACGACTCTGCTCTGTGCAAATTTCTCAAATAAACAGAAAATTGCGACCGGCACTTATCAAGTGTGTAATTCTTTCACAGTAATGGATGCATGTTTTATACTGCACATTGATGACTTTGACGGTAGTTTTTTCACTGTTTGTTTTCGTGTATGTGGGGGCAAGTTAAGTTGACCAGCTCTCCCCGATCGGGCATTAAAAATAAAATGTATCTTGAAAGGCAGAAGACAAAGGGGGAAAAAAAAAAACGGGGAAACTAAGAATCAAATAGAGAGTGAAAGTGAATGATCGTAGCCTGCTCGATGGCACAATATATTTACAATTCAAGAATTGGTTATCACTAATTTGTTTGGGTAGTTATCACTCTAATGAAAGACACTATTAGTGATTCATCCCGAAAGGATTCAAAATATTTAAAAATTGTATGGAATAGCTTAAAAGTGAGGATAAGTCTGGAGAAGTCCCATAAAATACTTTTTTCCAACTGAAGTGATTGGGGCCAAAAAGAAGAAATTGACAGTGATTCAAAGGTATCACTCTCCATTCAGTCTGCGTGCTGTAAGTAAGTGTCCGTACAACAGTAATGACAATATCTCCCATTTTGGCCTTATTAGGTTGCGTTCGTGCCTTTAAATGCAGGATATGCTAGGGTCCCTGTATTTGTCAGAGACATTTATTTTCGACTTAGCAAATCACTGATAGTGCCTTTACGTATGAAATTCCGTTGATAAACTTAAGGCAGTTTTTCATCATAGTTTTATATATTAAGGAATGGCATTCTCAATGCCTTGTTGAAAGACCCTCACTTATGTTTCTGTTGTTAGAAAATTAACAATTTCTGTTTTGATATTGGCCCTGGTTTGCTTCCCTCAGTGCTGAAGTAAATTATGCACTTCAGAGACGCAGCACTGTAACTTTTGATGAGCAATTCGACATTAGTTGAACTTCTTACTATAATTTCACTGTGTGTTTTTACGGGTACACTTATTAACTACCGGCATCCAAGACCAGGCATAGGCAGAAGGCGTAGGTACATGATCTACCAGTGAATGTCATCGGTAGGAAACTTTGGAGTGAATACAAGGAGCCTTCTGTCCCTGAATTTGATGTAAGCCACCGTGTTTGCCGGGGTGTAGTGATTGACTTTTTCTTTGACTTGGGGGTGTTGAGTCCGTTTGTGTTCCCGCAGGTTTCCATAGGTGTCTGTTTTGCATACCAGGAGAACCCTAATGCAAAAACTTCTAACATAATACCTGCACTGCAGGTTTGTAAATATTCAAAACACATATGTGGGCATTTTTTCTTCAAACCATTTTTTCTCTTAAAATTGTTGGTGGTGGGGAGAATTGCCTGTATCTTATGTTTTAGATAATTACATAATACCCACAGCACGCACAGGCATTTCGTATATTACTACCTTTCATAATCTGCCAAGAAAAAAAAAATCGTTGCTAGGTTTAGTCGAAAAAATTCAAAATGTAAAACTATGAAAAACCTGTATTTGTGATGCATCACATCCAGGACCTAAAGATCGAATTAGGAATTTATGACCAAGATACAGACTCTTCAGTTTACATTTGTTTTAATCACAGCCATGGTAAAGAAAATAATGATTTCAGGCTGTCGTATCACTCTTGTGCTATCTTTGGAACCACGGCAAGGGATCCCACAATGCACCAGTTTGGGAAATTTCACCTCAATAAGCTCATGTGATCCCACCTCTCTTACCTATGCTCCAAAAAGAGTTGAACCCTACTCAATATAGCACTAAAGATCTGATGGTGGTTTAAAGGTCATTCGAGTGTGCTGGAGTTCAAATCTGCTGGGCATGCAAATTGATAAGTTGGTGGAAAGTGGTGAAATTTCTTGGTTTTTGAAAGGGACACTACCGAAAATTATGATACACATACTTTTTTTTAATACAAGTATGACCCATCTTCAAGAAAATTTCAATGTCACATTAAAGGTCCAGGATATTGAAATTGGTTGATTTTTTGTATTAAACTGTAGAAAAACCTCTACCGCTAAAATGCTTAAAGGGGTTAGCTACCCGATTTAACAGCTAGTGAAGTACAGCACCAACGTGGGTGAATATTATATGCCCCTAAAACCTTTCTTTACATATGAAGGTGACAACTTGGTAACAATGACAGCATCAGTACGAATAATAGTAGCACTAATAATGCTTTTCAGAAACTAATAAGTTCTAATTTGACAATTCAAATAAGTAATTTGACTCAGCTGTCTGTCAATGAGGGCAGCATTTTGGTTACTACGCTTTATACCCGGTGATAACAATCGAGTCTTGATTTGCTATGAAAAGTTTTTTCAAGGTCATGAATCTTTCAGTCTAAAAAAGTCCGGGGGCACTTCCTATCTGAATGGACGGTTATGTGTTTCGGCCATCAGGTGAAAAGATGGGCAGTTCCAGGTAAAAATGTACAAAAAATAAGGGGTCCCTTCAGTACACAGCCTGACTAAGAATGGGTGTCATTCAGTATTTAACTGTAAGAGGGGGCCAGTGAGGTAACAACCTGAAGTTCAAATAGGAGTGCATCTCTTCCATAGTTCAAATTGCCATGAAATTATGAAACGTTGTTGCCATGAAATTATAAAATTGTTCAAAATGTTCACTAGCTGTGCAAATTTTGAATTTGATGTTAAAATTGTTAATGAAAAGTGGATACTTTTATGGGAAACTTGTGGTGTAAGCGAAGGGAGGAAAAGAACAATTATTGATTGTGAGTATCCTGAAGATTTTAAAAATGGATTCTGTTACAATGGTAGACAATCAATCCCCAACCCCGTGTTTTTCATTATTTCTACAAAACCTATTATAAATATATCTTTTTCTATGCTTTGAGTATCCAAGGGGGTCAGCGCCCCCCGGACTACATAGAAGATTGCGAATAGAGACAACTGCGAGAGGGCAGTAAGTTAGGGGTCAGAGATATAAAAACGGAAAGTATAAAAAACAAGAAGGATGGAAAGTGAAGAGACGGATGGAGGTAAACGGAAAGTTGCAGGGGGTGAAGGGAGAGTAGAAAAATGAAAGTGTCAGATTGATGTTCAATGGCAAAGATTAACGAAGTGGGGAGAAAGTATGAGCGCATCGAAAAAGAAGAGGGTTTAGAGAGTGTAAGAGGCGAGCCTAGGGAGGCTGAAACCTTCATCACGAGAGTCGACCAAAACACGGAAAGTGTGGGGAGATATGATGGAGGCGAAGGGGAAGGGGGCGCCAGTAGGTACGCGGGGAACGCCTGGTGTAAAACTGTAGTTTGTTTCACACGGACAGACTACAGTTATGTATGCAATCGAAGGGCGTGGGGCAGTTGGGGGGGTAGCGACAAGGTTTGGGTATGGTACCTAGAGTTTGTCATTTTTTGGCCTGATCCAAGTGCTTTTTCCCTAGTGTTCTCCAAGTCTTACAGGTTAAGATGCTTATCACAAAACGTCACATGAGAGTACATAACACCAAAACATGCGATCGTTATATATTAATATAGGCTAATAGAATGAGTCGGCAGAGGGAGGGAAAGGAATTGAAACAATGGGTCAGTACGGGTATGTGGAGGACTTCCGGGGATCGCGGGCACTCTTCCTCGGGTCTTTAAGGGAATGTTCAGGGACAAGTGGGGGGAAACTTGTGTGCTTCAAGTAAGAAATGTGGGTGGGCAGAAGGAAGTGCCGCGTGAGGGTCGGTGATTGAGAGCGGAAGATGTTTGAATAACATAAAGACGAGACCGTAACACGGACCAGATAGACTTATCGGGCCCCGAAAAATATTAATTTGTTGTAATTTTGTCTGTTTCACCCCACCGTAATCAATGTGTATAACCCCAACCAATGGACGAAGTATTAGCACTCAGGTGAATTACCTAGGGTATTGGTCCACTAAGTGATTATTCAGCAGGGGAAAAAAAAAATGACCATCATGGCGATTGGCAGTCGAGGTGGTCGAACGCGGGAGATAGTATGGATCATAATAGTGAGCGTGGAAATCGAAGCCACATTAATACAGGCTCGATTAGATGTGAGATGTGAACGGTTACATTATCAATCGAGAATAACCTGCGTGATTGCAGAGAGTTCGCAGTAGGGCATTGTATTGTGTAAGAGCAGGCTTCGGTTCCTCTCGTCCAATTATCTTTTGTTGGTCGTTGATTGTATCAATTCACGTATTATTCTACTGCAACTCTCACTTCCGCTACGGCCTTCCTGTGTGCTTATCTCCCCCTCTCCCGGGTCTCCTCCCCACGCGCGAAAGCAGCCTATCTGAACCGGACAAGGTAATGAAACTGCCAAATCCGACCCGGAGTGTTATAGGGTACCAATACCCCAAAGACCAGAAACGCCCAGACCACCGTGGAATCGGAAGCTGATAGCCGCGGCTCGGGCTGTAGGCAAGCCGGATCTTAGCCTGAGGCGCACGAAGGGGAATCGCCAGATCCTTATTCATTCATAGCGTGCCTACGGAATCACGGACGGAAGATGAATTACCCCCCCATAGGACGGCTGGAAAAGCCAATCCGAATGAGATAGGGAGGGGCCTGGTAACATAGGACGGGACCAGGGTTAACCGCAGACCACAGAAAGACAGGATTTCGCGGGCGGGCGACAAGGAAGGGCGTGGAGGTGCATCACTTAGATGGGAGATATAGGCAGGAGGGCTAAGTCCGGAGGAGGTTGCGTTTAACAAAATGCGTGAAAACAGAAAACAGGGGGTGAGTAGTAAGTGGAAATGAGGTAAAGAAAGCGGGAGCGGTGGGGGGGGTGAGTGGGGGAACGGGGGGGAGTGGGGGGAGAGAAGGGGAAAGAAGAACAACCCAGGAAAATGGGTGGAGAGGAGTGGGGGGGAGGGGGGGGGGAAAGTGGGGGAAAAAGGGGGGCAAAGAATAACGGGAGGAAGAAGGTAGGGGGAACGGGAAAAAGAAAAAGGGAAGAGTCCGTGACTTTACCAATTATGTTTGGAAACCACCGCGTTCAATCTGATCTTACCTCATTATTTCGCTAATACCGGTTTCTCGTCCGTTCGTGTCTGCTCCGTTTTATTTGTGGGGGGTTTGTGTAGGTATCATCTGCTCAGATTTGGTTATTTCCAATTCCTCATTTCATTCCCACTTATACTCTCCCCGCCCCCCTCTTTCCCTCTCCTACCCCCCTCCCCCATCCCTTTCTAGTCTCCTCTCAATATTCTTTTTCACCTTCTATTCTGAAAATATGCAACATATCACTTATTTCATGTATGACACATTGTGCTAGTCTGAGTAATCAATTGTAGTCGCGGTAAGAGGTGTGCTTGTCCTTGTGTGAGGCGGTCGGTGAACGCAGTGTTTTTTTGGGATCTGTCTTCGTGATGACGTGTACCTTTGCGCATGGAAATGCCCCAAATCGATGCAGATCCGTAATCCTACCCCCCCCTCCCCCCCCACCACAGCCACACCGAGTCTTACACAATACAAACTGGGTATTGGTTAGCACAACTGCATTCTAGTGATTTCAGATTTGAAAAGCTGGGTTTGCCCAAAACAATTTATGTGTACTTATCATTCCATATGAAATCCCATGGACAAAGTCTGCAATTTGTGCTAAAACCAGTTTTCTGTCTTTTGCCAGAGTCATAGTCACTGTAAAAATGAAGGCCACAACATTAACGTACATTTGTACAGTTTCCACCTTTTCCCGTTGGTGGTTGGTGGTGGTGGGCACTCAAGATAGACCCTCTATGTCTTAACTCCTTTTTTTGTACACAGTCATGACCCATTTTGTGCTCTGTCCCTTACCTTTTATTTTACCCATAACTCCCTTTTTTAGAATCTTCAGATACTCAATAAATAATTGTTTTCCTTCCTGCTACCCACAAGTTTTCCATAAAAGTATCCCACTTTTTAAACAATTTTTTAACATCCAAATTCAAAATTTGCACACGCTCAACGTGCACATTTTGAACAATTTTATATGTCATCATGGCAACAGTTTTCAGAATGTCATGGCAATTTGAACTATGGAAGAGAATGCAACGCATCACTGTCCCTATTTGAACTTCAGTGTTGTTACCGGCCAACCGATCAAAAAAAACAATCAATGGCCCCCTTCTTAAAGTTTATACTGAATGACCACCCTTCTTATTTCAGGCTGTGTACTGCAATGACCCATTTATTTTTTGGTACCTATTTTACCTGAAAGGCCCCTACATTTCACCTGATGGCCGAGACACATAACCGTCACTTCAGATAGTCAGTGCCTCCCGGACCTTTTTTAGACTGAAGATCATGACCTTGAAACTTTCATAGCAAATCAAGACTCGATTGTTATCACGGTAAAAGCGTAGTACCCAAATGGCTGCCCCTCACTTGAAAGACAGACTGGAGTCAAATACTTATTTGACTTGTCCAATTAGAACTTATAGTATTCTGAAAAGAATTATTAGTGCTACTATTATGCGTACTGATGCTGTCAATTGTTACCAAAGTTGTCACCATTCATATGTAAAGAAGGTTTAAGAAATTGTGCAAATATATTCACCCCCGTTGTGCTTGCTTTACTTCACTAGCTGTTAATGTAATCGGGTATACCCCCTTTATCATTTAGCGTAGAATGTTTTCATACATTTTAATAAAAAAAAATCAAAAAATTTAATTATCCTGCTGACCTTTAATGTACCATTGAAATTTTCTTGAAGATGTGCATACTTGTATTAAAAGTTATGTTTATCATAATTTCGTCGTAGTGTCCCTTTAAAAAAACAAAATTTCACACCACTTTTCCAACCACTTATCAATTTGCCTGCAACAGATTTGAACTCAGCACACTACTCGAATTGACCTAAACCACCTCTCAGATCTTTTAGTGTACTTGAGTAGGTTTCAACCTTATTTTGAAGCCTTTTAGGCTTGATGGATCCCCTAGTAAATATTGCTTAAGAGAGGTGGGTATCACATGAGCTTATTGTAGGTGAAATTTCCCCAAACTGGTGCATTGTGGGATCCCTCTGCGTGGTCCAAAGAGGCACAAAGAGTGACACGACAGGCCTGACAATCATTTTTGTTCTTTTTCATTACATGGCTGTGATAAACAAATATAAAACTAAGAGTTTGTATCTTGGTCATAAATTCCTAATAGTTTTAGGTCCTGGATGTGATGCAATCACAAAATACAGGTTTTTCATAGTTTTACATTTTGAATTTTTTTCTGACTAAACCTAGCAACTATTTTTATTTTCTTTGCAGATTATGAAAGGTAGTAATATACGAATGCCTGTGCGTGCTGTGGGTATTATGTAATTATCTAAAACATAAGATACAGGCAATTCTCCCCCCCCCCACCAACAATTTTAAGAGAAAAAATGGTTTGAAGAAAAATGCCCACATCTTGTGTTTTGAATATTTACAAACCTGCAGTGCAGGTATTATGTTAGAAGTTTTTGCATTAGGGTCTCCTGGTATGCAAAACAAACCTATGGAAACCTGCTGGCACACAAGGCTCAACACCCCCAATTCAAAGAAAAAGTCAATCACTACACCCCGGCAACACGGTTTGCTTACATCAAATTCGGGGACAGAAGGCTCCTTGTATTCACTCCAAAGTTTCCTACCGATGACATTCACTGGTAGATCATGTACCACGCTTCTGCTCTGGCCTGTCTTGGATGCCTGTAGTAATAAAGTGTAACCGTTAAAAACACACAGTGAAATATTTAAGAATTCAAATAATATGTCGACTTGCTCATCAAAATTTAACAGTGCTGCGTCTCTGAAGTGCATAATTTACTTCAGCTACCTGAGGGGAAGCAAACCATGGGCCAATAATCAACAGAAATTGTTAATTTTCTAACAACAGAAACATAAGTGAGGTCTTTTCAACAATGGCATTGAGAATGCTCAATTCCTTAATATATAATACTATGATGAAAAACTGCCTTAAGTTTATCTACGTAATTTCATACTTAAAGGCACTATCAGTGATTTGCTAAGTCAGAAAATAAATGTCTCTGACAAATACAGGGACCCTAGCATATCCTGCAATTTATACGGCCAGAAGCAACCTAATAAGGACAAAATTGGATATATTAGTCATTACTGTCTGTACGGACACTTACTACAGCACGCAACTGAATGGAGAGTGATACCTTTGAACACTGTCATTTTCTTCCTTTTCTGGCAATCCTTCAGTTGGAAAAAGTAATTTATGGGAATCCTACAGACTTATCCTTCACTTTTAAGCTATTCCTGCAAATTTTCTGTAAATATTTTGAATCTTTCGGATGAATCACTAATAGTGTCTTTCATAGAGTGATAACTACCCAAACAAATTAGTGATAACCCAATTTCTTGAATGTAACAATCATATTTTGCCATCGAGCAGGCTCCGATAAATTTTATTTTTTTAATTGCCCGATCGGGGAGAGCTTGGTCAACTTTAACTTGCCCACATATGCCCGAAAACAAACAGTGAAAACTACCGTCAAATTCATCAAGTGACAGTATAAACATGCATCATTACCTGTGAAAATTACCACTTGATACAGTGCCGGTCGCCATTTTCTTTTTCTTTGAAGAAATTTGCACAGAGCAGAGTCGTTTTTTTTTCTTTTTATTTCCTTGCGATATCCGGTATATCATGTTTATTTTGAGATGTAAATGCTCTATTTTCATTATCCTCATCGTAAATGTTCAGCTTTTCGCGTGATTAGAAATATATCCATGACTGACTCTCAATACGACGATCTATCATCTATGTCGCTGTCAGAATTTCTCAGGCATTCTTCCAGCCATTGAGAAAACAACACAAGAACTCTGTGAAACAATATTTTGCTTTTGGTCGATGATGATCCCCAAAACATTTTACGCACACACTGTGTATGCAGCGGAGCTGACGAAGTCGAGTACAAACACATGCTTTTTGTGTTTTATGCAAATGACCCACCTGAGTATTGTGCCAAAAAAAGGCAGTCAGGTCAATAAATGCATTATTATTAATATTTTTTCAAAATAATTCTCTGTTTTCCATAAGCAAGAAATATTAAAACACATTTGATTCATGAGGTTACTTTTAAAGTTTTAATCAACCACGTGCAAAACGCTTGTCTCCATTTGGAACCTTCCACTTCATGAGAAGGGGAGACTAATATGTACATGTTTTACAACAATAAATTGGATGGCCACATCAAGGATTCAAGGTAATATTTTAGGCTACATGAAACAATCATAAGCTTACCATATCATTTAATTGGATTTTTGTATGTGGTAGTTCTTGCGCTACTTTATTATTTGAATTTATTCTTCATGAGAACTTCCCGGCCAGTTTTGTGAGTCTACACAGCTGTACTGCATGGCGGAATCGGATCACTGATCGAATGAGCGGGCACTGCATTCGCTGATGATGCATCAACAATTGTTTCTCCCCGTCACTTGTTACTATAGTAATATGGAAGTAAAGCTTCATCAGAGGGAGGGTTGAGCAAGCCCGAAACATCGACAACAATCATAATGGAATATGACGTAGCGAAATTTGCTTCACCTGGAATTTTAATCTGATCACCATATGATCGCGATATTGATTTTATGTGGTTTGTGGACCCTGGATATTTGGAGACGGTTGGTTTTGCGTAAAAGAGCCAAGTTTGTAAAATGACATTGTTTTGGGCATTTGATGAAATAATTTGTATAGAAACATCCAAACGAACGCTATAGCCTTTTTGAGCTTTACTTATTTTTAGAGCAATTGCCCGATCGGACACTGAGTACCAGGAATTAGCTAGCCCGAAAACAAATCTGGTTGCCCCGGGCAATCGGACAGGCGATTTATCGGAGCCTGCATCGAGCCTCTGCATATAAATTGTTCACTTTTTACTTGCTAAGCTTTACAATAAGAGTCCAATACAAAAAACAAGCACAATCTGTTCAAAAAATTATGTGAGCACAATTTCTTCGCAAATATTTGCCAAAAACATTTTGATACCATTTTTAGAGTTATTTCATGACATTTTCATGTCCAAATATACTAGCTATGTCAAACTTGTTAACAATTAATATACAATACTGAGACTGTTGGCACAGATCTAGTATTTAAAGGGCCACGGCCTGAGCGCTATTAGCCTCATCCCCAGAACCACCGATTTTACTAAAGTCGTCAAAATTTTTGTATCTGAAGAGTGCTACTATTTTTCTCATTTGAAAAGGTTTATTGCTATACACATACATAAACCTGTTATAGACTGAAAATCTATGTGTGATATGCAACTGAAGTGCAGACAATATGGTCTTTACAGTGTATGATATTCCCCAGAATAACTGGTGAAGGGGGGGGGGGGTCAAGGTAATGCCTCAAAAGACACCTTCAGTGTATAAAAGAATAATAATTGAATAAAAGAATTCCGCATTTCATATGCAGATACACCCCTCAATTATATAGTTTCTAAAAAGTATTTATAATAAATTGCATTCGGATGCGACTTTAATATTTTTAGCACAGCAAGAAAATAAATGTGTCAAAAGAAGTGTTCCAACACATTTTCTTACTGAGACTGCTGCAAGCTGACCAATCTTACCAACTCTATTTCAAATGTAAGACATGGACTGAACTTCTTGGTGAGCTTAATCTTGACAGACTTGGCAGCATGGGCAGTCTTCATTGATCTGACAATGTCGTCTGGCGTGACCTCCAGGTAGATCTCGTTGGCGTCTTCGGCTACACCTTCCATTCGGTACTCGTCAAAGAAGTTGCTCTGTTGGTGTCAACATTCAATGGTGTCAACATTTGGTAATGGTGTCAACATTTGGTAATTGGATCAAATTGAAACTCAATATCTGCAGATTTATGATGATTCAAAAGCAGGAAAGCAGGGTACCTATCATGTTATTTAAGATAAATTCAACAGAATATGTTCTTGTGGCAACCTCAGAGGGTAATTTACACCAAAGAAGTTATCAGTAGCTCCCAAAATGCATGCCCTCCCAAGGAGGGTTTTTGCTACAGGTACCTTATGTGAATAGTTAAGAGATGAAACATGGTTAATAACAATTCTGATCACAAACTTGTATTCTAAGAAGTTTTGTTGTAACGATTAACGATGGAATACCTGTACAAAATCTCCAATGGGAGCAATGCATTATGGGAAGCTACTTAAATCTCCTCTTATTTAAACCAATCCCTTAATGCATTGCAATGTGCCTATATTGCACTGTACTTTGTGGAATCACATGACCTCACTGCAGTGAAAGTTCCCCAAACTGGTGCATTGTGGAATTGACTCAATACTTCCTCTATGGCAACCCCAACACAAATCAAAACTGGGTTATTCTGTGTGAAATACAAACACCCCTGAAATCGAATAAATGCCTCCTATATTAGGGTATTGAACCATCTGCATTTGCTTTGGTCAAGTCATGATTAAGTGTCACATGCAGTTCATGTAACACCTGGGCAAACACCTTGGCAAGCTTGAATCACCCTACCCAATGGACCTTTTCAAAAACGAAGTTACCGAACTTGATGACCCCGATAAGCATTCTAATGGGTCACCACATGCAAATGTTGGGCACAGCACTTACGCGTATTTCATCTTTGCGCAGTGTGTGTCACTGGTTAAGTGTTTGCAAATGTACACGAGCATATAATCAGTGGCGGATCCAGGATTTGAAAAACGTCAAAATCACCGGGGGGCTGAAGGCTGAAACTTGTCCAAAATGGGCTGATTTTGCAAGATTTTTGCAGAATTACCGGGAGGCGCGCGCCCCCTCCCTGGATCCGCACCTGATAATGATAGTTTAGTTTAGTTTAGATTTATTTGGCATCCAACATATTAAATACAATACATATAGTAATAGTATAATGAAGACAAGAAGAATATAATCACACGCACAACATTCCAATGGGGTCCGGAAGACTAGTGACTGATGCTCGTGTACATTGTATTTTGCTCCGAATGTTTCCGATGTTCATTTGAAAAGGTCTATTGTTGTTATTATCATCAATTTTGGTCAAGATTATGGTTAAACATTGCAAAAGGGAGGACAAAACATGCTATAACATTGCTTGTCACCTTTTCACCATGGGACATTATCTCTTTGTCCCTACATTTTTACCACACACACACACCACCTTACATCTGGCTTTTTTCATAGTCCCCTGTCAAACTGTTTGACAGGAACAAGAAGTTTCACTAGCCTCAAATCTAAACAACTAATTACTTCTTACTAAGGAACCTAAGAGTTGGCATTATATCTCACCCCCGCTGTCATCTCACACCATATTCCTCCCTTGGCAACCTTACATTGAGGATGAAGAAAGCTGCTCTCTGTCAGCGTAGCACACAGAGCTGATCATCTTGGCAATGATACTCACCCACTTTCTTTAATGAAATCATAACAACATGCAAATAAACAACTAGACGGCTCTGTATTATTGTTTATCTTGACTTTGATAATGCTCAAGCTCCCTTTTTAAACGCCTTTCTTATCCAAAAACCGTTAGAATCAACTCCACTCGAAAGGTTATTTCTGAATTTCTGAATATGACGCGGTTTTGTATTTGGGTTGCATGGTAACACCCTGACAGACCAGTGGACAAACCAAGCGGTTGTGTAAGGGGGGAACGCCCTGCTCAGAACCCTTAACCCCCACCAGGCCCCCCGCCCGCCCTTCCGTGGTAAGGCATAGATGCAACATTGGAATTTTTAAAAAAGGAGTTTTGCGAGGGATCGCTTGCGCGACCGAGCCCCTCCTGCCGAGGGATTCAAGGGGCAATTTCCTCGGTCGGTTTAGGGGGCGAGCCCCTAAAAAAAAAACCAAAGCTCCTGCATTTCTATTGCTTTAAAAAAGCACTTTGGAGCCCTTAATACAGACATGCCAACTTGGAATACAGCTTTCAGTATTCCAACCAGACCCAAAATCAGTATTTTGACCAAGAAATGACATGAAATTTAATGTAAACAAAACTTTTCAACGCATAACTTGAAAACTAAGCACCTATATACAGAATGACTGCATCATGGAGATAAGCTCTTTAAAATCAGCTTTTCCCGACAAAATGGACAGGAGCTCCGCCGTCCTACAGCCCATTTAAGGACCTGTCATTAGAAACTAAGTCCATCTGAAAATTTTTTATTTAAATGTAAAAGGAGTCCAAATTTTGAAGGATCCCTATTTGACAACTGCTTCATGAGAGAGCTCTTTAAATAACTCTCCTGAAAAAGACCTGATAAAATGAACACAACCCACATGGAGAATATTGTTTTTAAGTACATTAGCACCTTAAAACTAAGTCTAAACTTTAAAGGCTCTAACGTGAAAACTAAGCTACCTATGCACATATGAATTGCATCATGAAATAGAGCTCTTAGTCAGGTAGAAGTTTAGCCCCCAGCCTGAAGGATGGAAATGGAGTATAGACTTTTTCTATTGATGATTGTTTAGTTTATTAGGACCTGAGGCAATAATTTTGGAGGGTGTGCAAATGTGTTACAGTGCCATTTTTGAAAATCATATAGCTGCGGACCATGTCCAAAATCACTAATAATCCCTTAAGTATTCCAGATAGAGACAAATCTTTCTCGGTACTGCCTCGGTGTTTTAAGGACTAGAAAGTGTTGGTAAAGTAATTTTATCATTACATTTGCCCCAAAATCCAATATGGCTGCTCAAAGTCAAATAATGCTCTCGGAATCATTAAAATGAATCTTAACACACCTCCATTAGACCTATTTACGCTACTTGAATCCATGCTGAACACCTAAAATATGTTTCTGCATGTGTTCCAAATCTGTTACAATGATCACACTCTGCATGTTACTTTAACAACACCTCTAGAATGCCTTTCCAACGCATCCGGATACGTCAGTGTTCTGCACCATTTTCTTGCAGTTTAGAGGCTTAATTCCTGTGTCTATATGCATGCTTAATGCTTTACACTTATGAGATCCCATGTATTATCACTAGAAACCCTTATTTGGGCATTTCTTTCTCTGTAATGGCATTTTCAAAATTCAAGATTGGCAACTAATACAGCGCCTTTAAAAATCATAAAATTTTTTTTATATTTTTCTTTTTGTATTATATGTAGTTTACATCAAACGAATATTATTATAAGGGTATAAATTAAGGTATGGGATAAGTATTTGACCATTGACATTCTTATCTTGGAATTTCTGTTTCTTTAACATGCATAATGTTAAGATGGGGGCCAATGTGGCGGCCTTTTTACCTTCCTTTAAAACTATAAATTAACGATAGATCTGTGTTGTATTTGTTAAAGACACCCAAATTATTATTAAAGTTTAAATTAAAGTATGATATGTATGTCTTTTGATCATTAAAAAAACGCGTATCTGGTTATATTTGTTTTGACACCATACTTAAAATTCAAAATGACCGGCCAGTATATTATGACATATGACAATTCGTAGGTTTTAAAGATCTTAAAAAAGCATGTCATCTTGGCTTCCATCTTGATGGAAGCTTGTTTAACAACACTTGAAATGGTCAGATAATGAAGTCTACGGGGTATAACGCGCAGAATATGCCTCTATTACAAACTTTGAGAGTGTATGGTCACTTGACTGATTTCAGGGGCATATTGGGTTTTAGGTGGCCATATTGGATTTGATGTATGTTTTGTGATCAAATCACGTCAATAACGTTCTCAAAAGATTCCCTCGTGCTTTAAAACCTTGATCTATTGCTAAAATATTGCCCTTTGAATGATTTTAAGAGTGATAGCGGCCATATTGGTTTCTAGAAACATGGCACTGCACGAAATTTGCACACCCTCCAGAAATTATTAGCTTAGGGTCAGCATTGACAAAAATCGATCAATAGAAAAAGTCTGTACTCCATTTCCCCCCTGTACCCACAATTCTCCTGATCTTATCTTAAAATACAGCTTTTTTCCAGAAAATGAACATAGCTCGCCGTCTTACAGCCCCTTTAAGGAACTGTCAGTAGGAAAATTCCATATGAGATTATTTTCTAAAAAGTACATTGAAAAATATCAAGGCCTGAACTTTTAAAAGCTTGAAACTTCAAAACAAACCGCATAATAACAATGCATTTTTTGTTGGTATACTCCTTGCATTGTTGGCAAGTAAGTAGTTAACTAAAATACCAAGACATTTACAACAGCAGTGTAAGATGGTTAAATACAAATATTAATGTGAGTGAACATCCTAAAAAAAAAAAAAAGAAAAAAAAAAAGAAAGTAAAGAGTAAAGAAAAAAGGAAAAGGAAAAAAAAAGAATAACAAACGTACACAAAAAAAAAGAAAGTCGGGAGAACAAACGATGTCGGAACCAGTTTAAATACTTTATAAATTGAAAATCTTTCAAATCATTTTCTTTTATGACTCTGAAAAGCTATTGCCCTCTTTCCTTAACTTATTGTTCTTTATTTATTTTCTTTCATTAAATATACGTAAAATCGGGAGATTTGCTAGCAAAATCGGGAGACGGGAGAGCAAACGAAAAACGGGAGTCGCCCGCGGAAAACGGGAGAGTTGACATCTCTGTAAGTGACGGAGAAGCGACCGACTGGGATTATGAAGTAGACGGACTCTTCTCATCCTATGCCTCCTGCCTCATCTCAGTGGTTAAACATTGTCGTGTGGGGCATAACACTGCTATATAAACAGCCCCAGGCGATGCAGGATGGCATTCATTTAGTTTGATTTCGTTCTGGCGACACATATTTTGTTTAGCAGGTATTTTTGTAGTGTCTGACACTAAGGCCAAAAAAAAATAAAATTGTTGTAAGGGGTAACGGGCCGGTGCAAAATAGGGTAGGGCAGGCGGATTTTTTTTTAGGGTAGGTATACTTTTTTTTACAGGGCTTGATTTTCAAAATTATGGTCGGGCGGGTTACTCCAATACAATATTTTTTTGCCGCAGGGGTCGATTTAGAATAAAATCTTCATGCACATGTTAGCTTTTTTTCCCAAATAAGGGCTGAAAAAACAGAAAAATAACATGCACAGAGAAAATTCAGATTCAGAGTCAATATTACATGCAATGGTGCATTTGTGCACCTGCATCCTCGAAAAAAATGTTTGAACACTTTTCTGTCTATACATTTAAAATGCTCACGCCCCCCATTCAATGTTGGGAATGCCAATGTCTTGTTGAGTTCGCCAAATTGTATCAACATTGAGTTCGGGGGAAGGGGAGGCAGGGGAGCCTTAGTCGGCATCATTTTACATCTCAAATCAAAAGCATCATCACATTGTAGTCATTCACCATTCAAGCACGAATTGGGACTTCGGTAAATGCGCGTTCGAAGAACTTTTTAGATGATTGGGTTAAATCGAACCCTGTTGGCCTAATCATTTTTATTTAGAGGACGACTCTTCATTTTAGTGGAGTTCTGATGTTAGGTTCAATAATTTGGAATAAACACGTTTGCAGAGGAAGTTTCAGTTTAAAACCTGGATTCCAAGAGTTTGTAATAGGAATGTCACAAAGTCCAATTGTTCCCCCGAAATACCATGCAATACAATGTTGAAAAGGGTTAGTTAAAGAAATGGGAAAAACAAAAACCACAGCATTTATTTCAATCTGATTTCCGGTAAAACGAAAAGGATTAAGGTTTTAGGTTATAATAGCTGCTTAATTTGGTAATGTTGGGAATCCATAAGTTCACTAAACAGTTGTGTTAAAACTGTAAAATCCAGCAAACACCGAGTCAATGCGCAAATAAAAGAGCAAGCATGTTTTGTGTGGTCCCAGGCGTTCAGTGTAAAATTACGGGTTGATTTGACGTCCGATTTTGCCCAACAATTTGGATCCCATCATCATGACGCGGATAGTTATAAGAAATACCTGCTTTGATGACTCATCCAGGTCCGATTTGTTATTTGCTCAGAGATTTTCACTTTTTCCTCAATTTGCCCACATTTTTGCACATTTACGGAACTTTCTTGGAAGTTCATATTTTGCAGCCTTCAAAAATGGTAACATGTTCTTTTTGGTCTCATTTATCCCCAATTTTTTTGTACAAAAAACTCAAACAGATCACTTCGGGATTTTGACTGTTGTTTAATGCCGTTCGGTAACACGATTGTACAGCATTATCCATAGGTAAAAAATTTCAAGAAAAGCTTTGAAATGAAAAATTGAAAAATCTGAACTTTTGTCTGTGCAATGGGATTTCTTAGTTTTTATTAAAACTATTTTTGTTCTTTTTATCAATATGGAAATCAAACAGTCTTGGAGAATTAGAAAAATATTGGTATAATATCCCTATTTGTATTGAGTGTTGTCTTCCTGTTTGTGTATGTCTTTTGTTTGCCTTTGTTTCCCTCTGACCAGTGTGACCACCCTCACGATACCCTGAACTGAACGGGGTTAGGCATTACAATATATTGGATAATATGTAAGTGATGTTTATATTAGACGTGGCAATACCAGACATCTTTTCTGGGGGGGGGGTGGGGGGGAAACGGGGGGAAGTGATACATTAGGGGGAAAATGTGTTCAAGTAAAACTAGGATTATCAAAAAACTATGACAATCAAATTCAGAAAACCTGTTAAATTTTTTTTTGATTGAAAAACCAGGTTTTCAAAAACACTGACAATCGAATTGAAAAAACCAAGTTTCTCGACGAAAAAGCAGGTTTCTCGGTCATAAACTGATTTATCAAAAAGAAAAACCTGACAAATCGAAATTAAAATAGCGGAAGAAAGAAAAAAAAAAGTTTACAAATCGAAAAACAAGTTTTATTGAATTGATAACCCTGACTATCAGACTTGATAACCTATTTTTTTTTTCAATTTGAAAAACCTGGTTTTTCGACGGAATTTGGCTGAAGTCAACTTAATTAATTCCTAAAGATTTGCCGCTAATTTACATGTGAATGCCCTAATTGTTGTTCCCTCTGACTCATTCCCAGGCCCGTCTTTCTAGTGGTACGGCTATGCGACAGAGAAGTGACGGGATCGGATCATGAATTAGACGAACGCATTCGCGTCCTATGTTAGTCACTTGCCTAACCTGACACTCAAATCAAACTGTGTTATCAAAAACTGGACAAATTAAAAAAAAAAAAAAACAAGGTTTATCAATGAACAAATCGAAAAAACCAAGTTTATTGAATTGATATGATAAAACCATGTTTTCAAATGTGTTGTTGTGTGGGATAAAACTGACCAAGTCGAATTGATTATTGATAAACTTGTTTTCAATTTGAAAACCTGTTGTTTTTATATCGGCGTTTTGGCAGAGAGTTTGGCAGTGTCAGTCACAAGCCGATCGCAATTGAAAAACCAGGACATGTTTAGGAAAGAATTAGTATTGTGCCACCACAGCATATGAATTGGCAGCCTCAACGGAATAAACTGCATTGTGAAGGATGTGTTGGCAGAATACTGAAGTTTTTCCTGTTCTATTGTGCAATATACTAGCCATAAATGCCTGCATGCATGGTCAATTTTGAAATGTTGAAAAAAATAGGAAAGAATTGTATTGTGCCACAACCCTATGAATTTAGCAGCCGCAACGGAATAAAACTGCATGTTGAAAACTTTAGTTCTGAGGTTACTTAAATGGGGGAGGAAGTCATCGGGCTATTAATGTTAATCGGTTCATGATTTGCCAACTGGTTTCTCGATTAACAAATCCACTTGATATGGTCATAATGGATTTTTCCAAGCTTTCGATAGATTCCACATTAAAAGGTTGTTATTTAAACTTGAAAGCATAGGGCATACAAAATCATGACCCAAGAGGGATTAGCAAACTTTCTCAGGCACTGTGAACAGAGGGTCGTAGTTGGTGGTGAACATTCGGCATGGACTGAGGTTGTTTCAGGCGTCCCTCAGGGCACAGTGCCATTGGTCCGTTGCTGTTTCATCACAATACATCAACGAACGTTCCGGATTAATACAGTCATCTGTTCGTTTATTCGCCAGATGACCGTGTCATTTATCACGAAATACGAAAATGATATAGACTCACATGACCCTTTCCCCAAAATGACTTAAAGGGGGCATGCCCGATTTAGGGACGGAAATGAAGTTTTCATCTTGATAGATTGGCCTTCACTCCAAAACCCATCGTAAAGTTTCGCGCCGATATTTCAATCGGTGATGCGAGAGCTAAAAACGTGATATTTTGTAAGCCCCAAGAGTACTGTGTAAAATTAATATTGGTCGACAAAATGGGTCACATTTTCGCTCATAACTTCAAACCAAACCTCACTTTGGGCTCTAAGATTTCACAGGGGTAAATGATAAAAATAGTTAGCTTTCTTTCCTGCATACCGAAATGTGACACTTACGGTAAAATCTGGACATTTGGGGACGAGGTATTTTGATCGGGCATGGACCTTTTAAATACACTAGATAGTGGGAAAAAAATTTGGAGTTAAAATTCACACCACTAAAAATTTTGTCAGAGGTTGACACACTCAAAGAACTCACCCGAATTACTTTGATTACAAACTGGGGAACTCAAAGTTAAGCGAAACAGAAGGTCATCCTTACTTGGGTGTTTTCATCACAACAACCACCTGAACAAGTTCAACAAACATATCCACGATATAACATCTAAAGCTAATGATATCACTGGGTTTTATCAAGCCACTTACAAACATCATACGCCGATTTCGGGAGACTAATTTATAATAATACAACATACCAATGTAGTTGCGCTGTTGCATCATACGTGAGCCTCAGACCTGTTACAATAAATTCCCAAGTCGTGTATTGATATGGGATTTTCCCATCGTTTTAAAGCTTCTTTATTGGTTAAAACAATCATGTGAACCATCATAACGTCATTTATCGTATAGCATTTTGTTGATTGCGGCTACATCAGGGCCGGGGGTAACCAAGTTGTTGTTAAGGTTGTTTTACAATCAGGGTAACCTCGGCTGTCTCATTTGGGGTTAAAAATAAAGTTTGCATGATTAATTTCAGTATTGATGTTTTTGATTGTGGCAAGTCAATAAGTATAATTCCAACATTTTGAGGCGTCACGTCTTTGTGACAATTATTATTATTGATTCAGATGTTGCAATTTTTCAGAGATGACAAGATTTTGACAGAACACTTCATTCATTTCTACATTGGGTGAAAAAACAAAGTGCTTGTTATTTTCAGTATTAATATTTTGTATTATAGATAATTCAAGAGTATTGTTCCAAAATGGTGGGAGGTGTGGTCTTCAGGAAAAAAAAAAATTATGGTTGTGAACTTTGTTTTTTGGAAAGGACCTTTTTTGACGGAACACTGACGTCTAACATTGATCACGTGATACAGGAAAACTTAAGGGGTATCCACCAAGTATTACTACAAATGTATAGAACACAAACAAGAACAATAGTTTTTTCTAAGAATATCACAAATCATTCTGTCAATTTAGTTTAAGCTTTAATTGCCTAAATAATGGATATAGAGATTAACCGATATTGTATCGGACATCGGATCGGAGGCCGATTTTGCAAAATCGGCAGAAAATCTGATCGGCAAAAATATATCAGAGCCTGCCGATTCTTGAGGTAGCCGAGTACTGAAGATAAGAAAGGGAAAGCAAAATAGGTATTTTTACAGTTTTTAATTAGAAAAATACAAAAGCTGCTCACAAAAGTTAACCTTAATCCTCTGAAATTCCTCATTGGAACTTGTAGCAATGTGAACCACACAGATTTACTTAATTACAATCATGTTGCAATTCCTAAGTTAAAACAAGCGGTTCTCGAACCCACAAGTCTCGCTCTTGCTTTCGGGGGCGGCTTGTTAATTGTAAGACAAAAAGCAGCAACACCAGAGTGCCACTGTGCGAGTCCAGGTGTCCCCAAAAAAGTTGTGCAAAAACAGAATCACTCCCAATTTCTTAACTAGTTTTACTTCCCACTTATTTCATATTTGACACCCGACCTAGGTGTCACAACATTTTCCACTGGGAGATATTAATCTTCAAGTTGAACCCCCCCCACGAGCTAATCCATGAGATGTTTAGGAGTAGCACCCCCGGGTTTGCATTTATAAGGTATTCTTTTATCCGCTCTTCATTTTTTGACAACCACCCCAGGGGGTCACAACCTTTTCCTTGTGAGATATTAATCATAGAGTCTCAACAAGAGCTAACTAAATGTTGAGGAGTAGCACCCCCGGGTTTGCATTTTGATAGTAATTCTATACCTCTCACTCTTTCATTTGACACCACCCTAGGGGTCCCAACATTTGCCATTGGTTGAGATACTTAACTTGAAAAGTCCCCCACATTGATCACAAGTAGAGATGTTTAGGAGTAGCAACCCCCGTTTTGCCTTTAAGAGTAATTCTATACTTCTCACTCTTTCATTTGTATACCAACATAGAGGTCACAACATCTTCCGTTTGGGAGATCTTTAATCTTGAATGTCCCCAATAATCATAACCAAGAGATGGTTAGGAGTAGGCAACACCCCCGGGTTTGCATTTTTATAGTATTCTTTATTTCCGGCTCTTTTTCATTGTGACAACACCACCCCAGGAGGGCCACAAACATTTTTCCCATTGTAGATATTACATGTATTAATCATGAAAAGTCCAAGCAAAATCCCTTAAAATTCACTAAATTTAGTAAAATATGAAAATTTAATATTCAATTGGCAACACTATTTTTTGGAAAAATCATGTTGACCCATTTTAAATTTGAGTCGCCTATGGGGTCCAGAAAGTGGTGAAATGCACAATTTGCGTATTTTCACATTTTCCAAGAAGGTAAACAGGCTGGCAACCCAAAAGACTGACCCAGAACTAGAAAACCACATTCCAATGAAAACATGGGCACTGATCAGCTATATTGATGTTAATACCTTGTTGTGGTGTACCCCCCCCCCCCCTTTGATAAGTCTTCTTTGTTTTGTCACCTGTGTTGTACACACCAATATCACACACAGCCATCTACTGCCAATAAAGAACCAAAATGCTGAACTAATTTATTGTAAGGTAAAACAAACTCCTGAAGCAATTCTTTTGAAGGTGTAGTGTTTCATCACACTGACCATTGGAGCAACCTGAGAAAATTTGGTTGAAATGGACCAAGCATTTAGCATTAGTTGCAATTTTACAATATCAAAGAATTCCCCTTTAAGTGGCCCCACATGCATTTTGACCACAATTATTATTCACACAAAAGCTGTAACCATATTAGTCTCATGTAGCGAAGGAATTTTGCATATCCAATGTACCTTTATGCGCTACAGCATTACGCATATTTAATTAGATCCATTGCATCAACATGCCCCTTTAATTGATCCACTTGCAACTTTGACCGCAATGGTGATTCGTACAAAAGATGTATGGCATGGAAGTCTCATGTAGCGAAGGAATTTTGCATCCAAAGTACCATTTCAGTGATACAGCAATTATGCATATTTAATTAGATCAATTGTATCAAAAAATGCCCCTTTAATATCAGGGCCCCATGCCTTGACCCAATTATGATCCCCGAAAAAAGATGGCATGGCATGTATTCTTTATGCTCAGCGAAGGAATTTTTGCCTATCCGAAGTGTCCGGTTTCAGAGATACAGTAATTACGCATATTTAATTAACAACTCATTTGCATACGCTAAGGCCCTTGGTATCACAACACGCCTCAAATTGGAAAAAGATGCGCACTATGATATCTTTCATGCAGTGAAGGAATTTTCGTATCCAATTTACCGTTTCAAAAATTATAGCAATTACGCTGTTTTTTTGCATATTAATTAGCTCATTTGCAATACTTAATTTGCCCGAATACGCCCGAAATCTAATCATCGAGAACTCTCCAGCCCGATCCCTTCCACCAAGTTTACATCATCTACGCCTACGGAAACCTACAAGAAAACTTGACACAAGCCTTGCGGGAAAATTTTCGTTAAATGCAAATTAGATACTTAATTAGCCAGTTTATGCCCAAAATAATCAGGTCGAGAAACTGTGGACCCGCTTCTTTCACCAAGTTCATCATCATACCCTACGGAACTCCAGATAATCGTACACAAGCCGTGAACCACGGAGTCAGGCAGAACAGACAGCCATGTCAGACCGGACAGACAGACAGACAAGAAAAGTGATTACAAGTCTCTGCCGAACAAAGTTTCAGGCGAGACAACAAAAAATGGAACTGTCGGATCATCGGATCGTATCGGTGGGATCGGCCGATACGACAAAAAGAATATCGGCCATCGGATCGGCAGAGCAAACCCTGGATCGGTTAATCGCTAATGGAGAGGACATTTTTGACGCGGAATTTACATTAAATTTCCCCAAATGACAACGCATGTTTACCAAAATGGTAACATTCTTTTAAGATTTTCGGGATATTAATATTACCTTGCTCAAATGTTATTCCTAAATGTTGAATGTGGTCACAAATATTCTTTATGACATTGCTAAATCTAATCAAATTTAACTCCTTCAAATGAGACAGTGATTTTAAGCCATTTCCATGTATATGTACATCTTTTGTTTAGTCATCAAGAAGTTCAAATGGTTTCTTGCAGCTGTAGGTCGTGTGTGGTGGTCTTTAATGGGTGCATAGTACCTATTATGAGAAAGTACAGACATGTTTTTATGGGTCACACTGTAGGGTTTAAGCCACGAGGTACCCTGATTGTAAAAAAACCCTTAATGACGTTTAAAAGTGTTATAAAGAACTATGATAATCGGAAATTGTTATAGGGTCAATATGATGTGACTTGCATTGCAGTGCTGTTTATACCTAGTTATGATAGAATAAACTTCCACCTTGTCTTTAACTGTTGTATTAACAGTGTGGAGTTTAAATGGCATAAACACATGGAATACCTTGCCCCTGTTACCAGCATGATGAGCAGGCCATTTCAAAGTAGCCAACTTTGCAGACTGCAGACGCACAAAATTTCCAAAACAATTTAGAATCAATTTATATATGTTCCTTAGGTATAAATTACATTTTGAAATAGTTAATCCCTCAAAAAATTTGTCTAAAACAGTAGAAATCCATCATTTTCTGGAGAAATAACCTTTCTCATGCAGAAGTAATTGTAGTCACCAATTTTCTTCAAAATTTTTAATTTATAATCTGTAGTTTTTTTCACACTGTCATCGCATTATATAGGATATCAAGTTGTGTTTGAGTATGAAAACTGGATATACGTACATTTAGAGGATTTTGAGATCGACAAAGTTGAGGGTAGTAAAGGGGAAGTTCTTCCATGGTTTTTGCATAACCCCACATCAGTTAATGACAACATGCATGTGAAAGACAATGTGGAGTTATGTTATTAGCAGACTAGTTTACTACCTTGAATGCTTACAATTACAAGGCTTGCATGCTGAACAGGTCGAACACGAGTGACGAGAAAGCAGCCATGCCGCGTGAAAGTTATGCACCACGGCACGCTTACCACAAGCTAATAATTTATGCACGATGGTTGACATCGCTGATGACATTTGCTATAACCGGTAATGCGCTATGCTCAGATCAAGTTTTGAAATTTAGCAGTAGACTCAATGGGACGATGTTGTAAATGCAAGCGTACTTAGTTTACTGTTCTAAACAACCAAAGAGCTGTGTACAAATCCCTTGTCCGGCCGTTATTGGAATACTCTTCTCAGACTTCTGCGGTTTGGGATCCGCATACCAAAACCCTCACAACCAGAGGAAAGGATTCAAAAAAGAGTGCACGTTTTGTTGAAACGATTATCTTCACGCTCACCAGGTAGTGTTACCAACATGATTAAATCACTGGAATGGGAAAAACCTATTCAATCTCGGATAAAATCAGAAGAATCACCATCTTTCAACAAAGCCGGACAGGTCACTTGTCTCTTCCAACCGGAACCTGCTACAGCCTACATAACGTCAATCACGCATCCACAATTCTAAAGCCTACTGCACCATTGCTACAAACAAGGACGGTATGAAATATTCATTTTTACACGAAACCGTATCAGACTGGAACAAGATCCCGGAACACATTGATGCAAACATCCAATTCAACAACTCTTAAAAGAAGCAATAAAAGGATACGTTAAACAACAAGAATTAGACTAACAACATCACATTTGAATGGGATGATTGACATTTCACCTCGGCATAGCAATTATATCAAAATGATCAACTTTTGAGATGATTCTTATGGAATCAGGGCCAAAAACAATTCCCTATTCGGCTCAGAAAAAGAGGACTGAGCGTGAGACTGAGATGAACAGTGAAAAGGCGATAAGGATTTAACAGATTTGGTTACTCAGGGTGATACTCAGTCCAATGATGCCTTACTATAACACGTGGAAATTATTAATCTTGTAAATCTAGAATGGAAGCGGTCCTCATTAGAGCAAAAAACTAGATGGATCGAGCATGGTGAGAAGCCTTCAAAATATTTTTGGAATTGGAGAAAAGAAATTATGTTAATAAAAACAATTCGTAATATGTGAAGGATGATATACATGCTACGAACTCAAAGGAATTTTGGCCGAGGCTAGGCATTTTTACCAGAATCTTTACTACTTCAGGGAGATCAATTAATAAACATTGTGTAAAATCCATTTTTCAGGGTTGTTGATGCCCTTTGTTATCTGATGCCAAAGAGATCTTTAGAGGTCCATAACATATGAGTTATTAAATATTCTTAAAAAGGGTTAAAAACGGGAAATCTCCAGGTTCTGACGGTTTTGGTTATGAGTTTTTAAATTCTTTTTTCTGTTTGGGTGGGTTATTTACTGAGGTCAATTAACTATGATAGGAACATAATCGGCTTTCGGCAACACAATCATATGGTATAATACCTTTACCAAAAGGGGATAAGCCTCGTCAATTTTTAAAAAAATTGGAGGCTATTTTCTCTATGAATGTTTCAACAAATTGATGTCTGGATGCATAGCTGAGAGAATTAAGGACTTGCCTTCCAGGATATCCAGAACAGCAAAAAGGTTTTTATCAGGTAGACATATCGGGGAAAACATAAGGTTAATGTAGATTTGTTATATTATTACTACAGTGAGCATAATAAAGTTCCCGGTATGTTTTTGTTTAATTGATTGGAAAGCTTTCGATTCTGTTTCTCACGACTTCTTGGATTAAAAGTGTAAAAAATTTTAATGTGGTCCTCCATACAAAAGTGGGTTTAAACTTTTATACAGAGGCTCGGGCTTCTGTCTTAATCATGGTTTTTTATCAGAGGTTTTTATTGTGAAACAAGGTTGCAGACAAGGCGGGATGGCCTGAGCCCCTATTTGGTCTTATGTGCGGAAGTTACTCGTATGATGATGCATCAAAACAGTAATTTAAGGGTATTCGAAGGTTGGTAATTAGGAAGAACGTTTATCTCAATAGCAGATGACATGTTATTATTTAGCTGGGTCAGAACAGTCTATGAAGGCTGCTTTTAAGATACTTGATGATTATGCCCAGATATCTGGCTTGAAAGTCAATATTGAAAAGGATAATGCCGTTGGATGAGTTCTATAAGATAGATTGACCGCATTGTAATGATTCTGAGGTGAAATGGATGAAATCATAATACTTTCCAGGCTTTGGGTGTAATTTTCTCGACACGCCTTAACTGATGATTGATATAAATTACCAAAAAGTCATTACATCCATAAATAGTTCTATTAATCATGGGCAAAGAGGAACCTTATTGTTTAAAGGAGAGTAACTGTAGTTAAATCACTTTTATTATCTAAGCTGACTTTTTAATTTTAAACATTTAAATAATTAATTTTCCTGGAGAATATTTTAAGATGTTGAATAATGATCTATATAAATTCATTGGAAAGGAGAGAGAGTTGCAAGAATAAGTATGATCCAGGATTATGTCGAGGGGTGTAAGGATGATTGATATGGAAAGCTATATACAGGCTCTCAAAATACATGGATAGACGATGTACTTGCTCTGGATACTCTGAGGGGGCAAACTTGTTTATGGTTGTGTTGATATTCCAAATATTTCTCTTTTGGAGGGAGGTTCCCATGATATCCTTAAATTCCTTGATAAAAATAATCCCAACGTATTTTGGTCTGATGTTCTAAACAGCTTGGTGCAAAAATTGTGAAGTCTCACCCACCAAATGATTTTCACGATGTGCTAAGATACATAGGGTATAATGATAATATTAACGTTGGTGGGAAGAGTTCACTACAGTCACTGGATTAAAAAAGGGATTAATTTGTTACTCTGTAGAGACAGTTTGGACGATAATGGTAAATTTCTCTCCTCGCAGATTTGAAGGCGAAATTTAATGTCCGTACGAATTTTATTGAATACGGTGGCATTGTGAGATCCATTAAATATTCTTTCCACCATATCGTGATGGACGTTTTTGATAATTTCTCTTCCAAAACAGTCATTAATTTTGAGTTTATTTTGAGAGATAAGAAAGGTTCAAGGAAATTTATGATCGCTTGTTGGTGTGAAAAAAAATTGTTAGAAAGTTGACTGATAAGTGGAGTATTCAAGTTGGGCATACATTTATGACTCAAATATGGGATGAATATTTACAGATTCCTTCAATGTCCAATGCGATCACTATAACTTCAATGTTTCAGTATAGAATCTTCATAGAAGGTTGGGTCCAATCCTTCTTTTATAAACTAGGTAGACAGGACTCTAACTGGGTAGTTTTTGCAATGGGGAAGAAGAAACACTCACTCACCCTTTTTGTAAATGGAACTTTACAATAATTTGGCAGTGTGTCGTAGGGTGGGGTCCCTTGCGTTACCAAACACCAAATTTGCGGATTTAGCTCCTTTTAGGTTTAGACGGAGTAAATCTGAAAACTAACATATCACCCCACCAAAAGTATACCTTTTCTGAAGCTTTATTCCAATGAATCCAAATGTGCTAAAATGGGATTTGATATACAGGGTGAGTAAAGACACAGATCGGTGAGTATCACAAAAAATTACACAATTTTACTATACATGGTAATAACTTCATTCTTTACTGTTATGAAATATTTCAAAATAACTCAGGGTCTAACAGAGCACACATGAGCTTCGGAAAATGTATTAATTTTAAAACATTACAGTTGACCGAAGTAGTGTACAGGGTGTGTCAAAATAAGTAAAATATTTAAGTTGCTATTGTGACATTATTCATTCTGTTAATATTCTTAAAATTTCTAATCAATTCTTCTATCTTACAATCAGTTGGTGTCCAAACACAACATAAAAACAACTTAGTTCAATAATAATCATATACAGGGTGTGTAAACAACTTAAAATGTACTAACAGTGCGGCACTGCCACAGGGAAATTTCATGTATGACAGTAAGATTTCAACCACCAGTCAACTCTTGAATATATGCAAATATGCCATATTGTATTCAAGGTCTACTTGATAATGTAATGCATAGGGTGTGCACTTTATATTAGACATAAATTCAGACACATATAAACAGAGGTCATATGGGCCAATTGTGACAACCCAAATGCTACATAGGTTAAAGAGCTTAATAATTAAGCTGAAGGCACTCTAAAGTCAATTCAGATGCACCCCAAGTAAACCAATTTCACATTGGGTAAAATTTAGAAGTTAGGGGTAATTTTAATTGCTATTTCAAGTCGGATAAGACATTAGCACAAGTCAGTTATACCTAATTAGTTCATGTTAAATTAATAGTTATTAATAAAATATTTAAATGAGATAATTGTACCTTCTGTTAAGCATCTCAACAAAACAGCCCCAAATATAAAATGGTCTGAACTTTTGACCACATTATGTACAATTAACGCGATTACTATGGGATGCCATGCGTTTTTACCCAAAAAAAAATGTTACTAATTGGATATTATAATTAATAATGTAAGGCAACATATATTGTCACTAAAATACAGAAACTGGAAAGTAATAATATATATTTAGTTCATAAATAAAATTTATGCTTTCTGAAGCTCATTTGCTTTTAAATAATATCACAAACAAAAAACTACTTTTCAATTATTAGTTCTCCCATAGTTTGCTTTTAAAGCATAACCCACATTATGTTTTTAACTGTTGTCATTAGCAGATGTGGAGTTATGCAAAACCACATGAAACCTTTCCCTTTAACCTACCCAACTTTGTCGATATCAAAATCCCTCCAAATGTAAGATATATCCCTGTTTTCACTATCAAACCCAACTTGAGATCCTATATAATGCGAGAATATGTGAAAATAACTTAAACGAACTTAGAGATTAAAAATTGTTGAAGGAAAATTGCGACTCCAATCACTCTGCAACTCCAGTGCCTGAACTAAGACGATTGACAAGGCACCAGAGGTCATGCATAGGTCACATGGGTTAACTATTTAAAAAGGTAGTTTTTATTAGGACTAAGGAACATATATCAACTCATTCTGAATGCTTTTGATATTTTGTGGTCTGCGTGTGCAAGTTGGATCTTTGAAATGGACTGCTCATGCTCGGTAACAGGGGAAAGGTACTCCATGTGGTTTTGCATAACTTCCACATCTGTTAATGCCAACCGGTTTAAAGACATAATGTTGAGTTATGCTTCGCAGAACTAAGTCTCCCATAGAGATTGACATATTACACTACCGGCTTATCACTACCGCCTATAACCAGGTTTATCTTCGTTAACATTTGCATTATTTTCACTGAATTAAACAGGGTAAATTTAAATTGTAAAAGTATTTGAAAAGTAGAATAATCAGACTCTAAAATGAACCCAAACATGGTGGGATGCAATTGGACTAGGATAGTTGGTGACAGCAAGTTTAATCTAAAAGAAGGGTGAAAAATGTAACGTCACCAGCTATTGGGGGTCCCACCATACGACACATGACCAATTGGCATTGGGACCAGGTTGTTGAATGGCTAAAAGAGTGGTCTATAATGTGCTTTAAGTTATTGATAACGAATTATGTATGTTCGGGGTGAGTAATGTTACTTGGACCGCTCTCAATTTAATTTTCTTGCTTGTCGTTTCCCATATCTAGTATAAAAATGACAGAGGAGTGAAAACGTCCTAATACTTGAGGTCTTTAAACAGAGATTCAAGATATTATTTGGAAATATATTTGTACAAAGAACTGTACACTTCCAAGGTTTAACAAAAAATGGGATACTTAGGAGTCTAATCTAGGTTGTTCCACCTGTACTGTTGAACTATTTTGCTATCATCATGTGATTTGTGATAAAATTTTTTCCCGTGGAAAAAAAACATCACAGTGCGCATCCTCTGACCGATTGAATCCTACGGATTGTGGCCAGTACTTTCGCAAGCAACCCTAAATGTACGAGCAAATCAGATGCAATCTTTAATCGGAATGACGTTTTCGTTATGAACCGCTCTATTTTAAACGTTCATCACGGTAGAAGTTCCTTTTACTAGCCAGTACAAAAAAAGGCAAGACAAGACTAGACGTGTAAAGCTAGTTCAGTTGACCATGAGCCGAGGATGTGGAGTGGTCAATAGTTCGCAATGCAACCTAAATATACAGAGGCAACAAACGCATTCTTTAATCGGCAATGACGTTTCGTTAGGACCGACCGCTTCTAAAAACCGTTCATCACGGTAGAAGTTCCTTTTCTTGTCCGACTGTGCCTCCCCACTCGAGATTCATGAGTTTTGGTGTGGCAGAATTTATAATGTAGAATACTGAATTAATCCCAAAATATCATAAAAGGCTTCTCTGAAGTGAAGGACTACTTACTGGTGAATTGCTCAATAAATCCAAAATCTTACTGCTTTTGCTCGGAACAGGCATTTTCGTTGTGATTCAAAAGTAAAGTTACAAGGCAAGGCTACAAAACCATGACAAAACTCAGCAGTTTCGACATAAGCAAATTCAGCAGTTCAAAATGCGGCGCCGTCCCGCACTAAACTTTCCAAGATTTTTTGACTTTGTGGGTGTCCTGCGGAATACTGTGCATACTCACTCACCACAACAAGTAGCCCGTGGGGCACCCCCCAGTACTGGAAACGAGACTATCGCTGAACCTGACACGGTAAACTTTAACCTCTGGAAAGAAAGAGGTCAGCGCTATATTCACATCAAATATATAATTGTAAGATATTATGACAAAAAAATATGCAATATTACTATTTTATTACGTTTTTGTGTTGTAAACAAACTTAGAACGGCCCTTCTTATCGCAGAATATTAATTCTTATGTAAAGCGTATTTATTTATGTATCAAACAGGAAATAGATTAACCTTGGTCAACAGCTTGTTTTTATTTCCATTTGTCAAACGATACATCCATAAAATCGTTACATTGATTTAGAGAATTTCTGCTTTACAGGTATTTACATAATTGTTTGATGGTTCAAAAGAAAAAATTTTTCTTTTATAGAGTTTTATGTAATTTTGTCTTTTTGCATCCTCGTCCACTACACAACCCTACATGGTGGTAGTACGATTAATGCAAAGCTGGATGATTCGATGTTGTTACATGGTAATTTGAGTCATTTTTTACGAAAAAACCACAATTAATTTTATCTCCGTATGAAGAAATATTTGAACTGCAAGATTGGCTTTATGCGTCAAAAGTAACATTTAGGGTTAGAATAACCACGTGACCCTGTGGCCTAATGGATAAGGCGTCAGCCTCCGGAGCTGAAGATTGTGGGTTCGAGTCCCATCAGGGTCGGACCTCTTTTAAAGGTTTTAAAATTTAGGCATGAAGCATTTTACCATTATTCGACAATGAAAAAATGTGAGGGTGTTTTGTTATTTTCTTTTTTCCCATTTATATATTTTTTTCCGATTTTTGGTTTGGCAGAGGAGGAGAAAAACATAAAGTTATGATCCAACAAACCTAACCACACAAGAGCAGGTACTTGTATTTACAAACAATGAGTGTAATAATTATTCATTAATTTACAAATTCTAATTTATATTTTATTATTTGTGGTGCTCTTATCGTTTCTTATTGAAGGTTTCACTTCAGATGTACAACGTTTTTATGTTTTCTTCAGCAAAGTTGATGGTTTTATGTGTGTAGGTATACCAGGAATAATGGACAACCAAAGGGTGGAAGAGGAACATATTAGCATAGGGCTTAGCACAAAAGTGCCCAAGCTAAAAAAAAAAAACTTCCGTAGGCATAAAAAAAATATGTTTGTTTGGCGTAACGGAGAAAAAATATCATGGTCGGTCGGTCGGTCAGATTTTTTTTATTATTTTTTTTTAGATCTTCTCAATGTTTTACTCTAAAATGAATACAAGATGCTATTATTTAAAGCTTTTTTCAATGACATAGCAAAGATCTTTTATTTTACTTGTTTTAGTTGCTTTGTTGTCTTGTTTTGTTATATTTTCGTCTTGTGTTGGTAAATTTTTTTTTTTTTTTAATTGTGGATGAAAATAATGGGTCGGTCGGCAGAATGTTTTGAGGCGGCAGGTTTTTTTAGGGTCGGTCGGGTTACGCCAAACAAACAATTTTTTATGCCTAGTGCCCAAGCGGCGGGGGGTCCTAGGGACCCAACCCAGATAACCACTTTCCCATGGGAGTTTGATCATGACACTAACACAAGTAAATTGGGGTCACGTAAGAACCACATGCCCACAATAAAAGGGAGCGCACCACTAATGACTCTCCCATAGGAATACACGCATTTTTGTACGGGTTCCGGTTACACTACACAACTCCCTGCAATACTTGAGACATCGTGTTTGGTATCAAAATAAAGCGCTTTTTCTGAAGATTTTAGAAATCTTGCTTGAATATGGTGTTGACCATCTACTTTTCACGCTATTTTTTTTTTTTTTAATTGTGGATTAAAATAATTGGTCGGTCGTGGGGTCGGTCTGCAGTGTTTTGAGGCGGCAGGTTTTTTTAATGGTCGGTCGGGTTGTACGCCAAACAAACATTTTTTTTTGCCTAAGGTGCCCAGCGGGCGGCGGGGGGGGGGGGGGTGGGGGGGGGGGGGGGGTCCTCGGGACCCAACCCCGATAACCACTTTTTCCCTGGGAGTTGGATCATGACACGAACACAAGTAAATGGGGTTACGTAAGAACCACATGCCCCCAATAAAAATGAACATCCGAACTTTTACCTATGACCTATGGCCAATTGTAAATTGGTCACTCTCCGCAAAAAGAGTGGTCCGCACCTTTCTCATCCTCAGCAACTCCAATATAAGGTTTTGATAATTCATATATCTACTCTAGAATAACCGATTAAAATAATTATTGCAAAATATAGCCAAATTTATACCATCTTGTATTTTTCTCAGAAACTTCAAATTCACCTTGGTCTTTCCCATAGACTTACAGTTAAGAGCACGGTCATGACAAAATTAAAATTGGCACCTTTCTCATCCTCAGCAACTCCAATATAAGGTTTTGATAATTCATATATCTACTCTAGAATAACCGATTAAAATAATTATTGCAAAATATAGCCAAATTTATACCATCTTGTATTTTTCTCAGAAACTTCAAATTCACCTTGGTCTTTCCCATAGACTTACAGTTAAGAGCACGGTCATGACAAAATTAAAATTGATGCTATCAGCATATAAAAGGTTATTTGATTTAAGTATTATTAATTATTATTGCCTCCTAAGGTATATATCAAAGCAAATAAATCCCAAGATTTAATTACTTTAATTTTTTAATTAGTAAAATATCTTGATTTTTTCACTTCCGTTAGTGCCCAAGGGGGGGGGGGTTCCTAGGGACCCAACCTAATTATTCTAATGAAGCCGTGGGCGGATTTAATTTTTTTTTGTATCAGGAGAAGCGTATTCATAAATCAGACAATTTGCAAAAAACTCCTTGAAAAATTTGATTGCGTTACCGAGAAATCGCAAAAAAATCAAATTATTTTTTCACGTTTCTTCCTCTGCTGAAGTATAGAAAGAGATCCCTCTATAAAGACACTCTTCATGATTGAAAATATTGAAAATTTGCAGGAGGAAAGCTTCAGAGTGATTCGGATAAGTCTGGAGAAGTATCATAAGTTACTTTTCCAACTGAAGAATGACAGAAAAGAAGAAGAAAACGGTGAGAGGATCCCAGATACGGAGTTCTACATTCCATTACGTGTTGTACGGTAGTAAGTGTCCGAAACGGACAGGAAATGGACTAAAAAATGTCCCCCCCCGATTTGTCCTTATTAGGTTGCTTCTGGTATTATCATGTGCAGGGTATGGTTAGGATACCTGGTGACTTGTTACATACATGCAAAAAATCGGTTTTTGATATTTCTTCGATTTCTGATTAGCAAATTCCTTGATAGGTGTCTTTAAGCAATCTGGCCACATTTTTGAATGAGGCGCCCCAATATTCAAATAGGTTGATTTTTTGGCACAGGTTACGGGTGGTTTAATTGTTCTAGGGGAAACTATCCGGCGACGAAGAAGAATGCTAGAGAAATGCGAGTTATCATAAAAAAAAATTTAACAAAAAAGTGAGGTTGTAATTAGACGGGATCCTAGATTTAGACCTTAACGGGCAGAGCTGGACAATTGCCGTTATCTCCGTCCATGATGGAAATCGTTGTGCCACCGTCGAGAAGTAACTCTACAGACAGCCAACCAAGTATTCATTAAATGTGTCAGAAAAAAACTAATAATGTGGGCATTTGGTACAAGCTTGGCAACCATGTCAGAGGCAACTGCTCATATGGTATAGTTTTCTCATAAGAGTTGTTGCAAAAATTACAAATGTATTGTCTTTGGCTCTTTTTTACCCAAAAATGACAAAAAAGATCGGCATTTTTGGCACAAAAAAATACGATTTTTGAGATTTAGTATTGATATCTTCCAAAACAAGCTTATCAGAAAATTAGCCCGACTTTTAAGTAATGTGGACTATATTTGGTCTTTAAATAACAAAGTAAAGATAATTAAAAATAACAGAAAATTAAAAGTATCCAGACAGCATGTCAGGTCATTTTTCTCAAATATGTTATTGGGAACTATGATGCCACCATTTAACAAGGTGTAGAGAAGTAGCAAAAAATGCATCAAAAACAACATTACACAGTCTGTTGACTAAGGTGGAATGTCTTTACTTTTATAGGAGAATTTTACAGTAGTGTTAACTTAAAGGGGCCACAAAATCTGGATATGTTACAAACGGATGCTTACATCGGGATGAACAGTACGAGTAGTTGATTTTGGCCGAAAAGGAATTTCTTGATTCCAGTATTGTTAAATCGCAGGACATGTAGTTTTAGATGAAAATCAGTTTGAGCCATATGGGCTTATATGTGTCATAAAACAAAGAAGGTAGTAAAAAAAACAAAGGAAAATAAAAAGTTCCAGAGATTAAGGTCATGTTCTCAACTAAAACGTAGATTGAAACCAATGAAGAAGTAAGCCTAAAAAATCACAAAAAATCATCAAAACATGTTAAAACGTTTAGGCTGACCTAAAAAAATGCCTGTCACTTTTTTAATTATGAAATAAGCGACATAGTTTTCCCATGTACGGAAAACCTGAGTGACCCTCAACAGCATTATTTGATTTTTGCGAAATCCATTGCATTAACTGACTCGTTCTAAATTCTATCACGATTTTTGATTTAAAAGTCTTACAAAACAATAGTCAAGGACGTTGTCTTTGTGTTTCCTAATTTCAGATGAATCGGTAGGGACACCAAGCACTACGCACTGGAAAGTTCGACGACCCCTGATTGCGCACGCACGGGGCGCGATGATCTAGGCAAAGACAATGAATGTGTATGACTCTCGCCCACCGGGGGTGACTCCAAGGCGGTAGAGCGAAACACCGTGAGCCCCGGATGGGCGGGCGCAGCGGACGGAGGGGGGGGGGGGGGGGGGGGGCCGGTCAGGCTGACTGTAAGTATACGGAGATTATGGTTTGATATGAGTCTCGCCCGGGGGAGGGGAAATCGTCTACATCTCTAGACGTTCCATTCAAGCCTGACTATGCCACAGATTGCAAATCTGGTAGAGTCACAACCCGGTACAGAGTGCTGGGCCAAAGAAGCGGAGCTATGGTTGATATGATCTCACCGGTGAGATAGGGAACCACCAATAAAGAATGAGTTGCCTACCGCCTTCAAGGGAACGTGCTACGGGGAGCTTGTATTCGACTGAAGATGTGGAGGTTGCTGTGAGCCGAGGAGCTATTATAGTGTCTAGCGGGCCGTCGAGAAAAAACCGCTGCGTACTAGGAATCTCGGAGATAAACTTGTGGAATGTAGAAGGACAAGCCATCCAATAGCGTCACTGACATCTGTATAGGAGCTCCCCGGTAGGAGGCCAAGCCAGCCGCCTTGGTGAGTTCTTACGTCGTGAGCTCCTATGGCGTCCCCGTCAGATGAACCCTTCCGTTACGAGGTTAGGCCTCTCCTTATGGATGCATACGAGGATCGTATGACAATGTCGGGATGAGGACTGGAGGGCAAAACTGGCTTCTTGGTTGGGAGGAAAAGCTGGTAGTGAGCCCCTATAGGACGTGTCTTGCTGAGGTAAAAACTTCAAAAGGCTCTAACTGGACACCAGCGTCCTTCATCGCTGGAACCTGCGCTTGTCGGAGACTCTGGCGAGGCTGATCGACTGGGAGGTGAATGCTGAGAGATGATTCTTGGCCAGGTAACTTGAACGGGAAAGACGAAGAAGGCGAGCGCGTTCCCTGTGAAGGTTGAGGTGCTTCCTGCTAGACAGGCGATGGATATCGATATTCTGCCTGTGTGCGGCGACACGGAAAGGAAGGAGTCATTGGTGGTGCCGCTAGAGGGGACGCTGTGGAAAAAAGAGGTCCATTAAGGAGGACTGTTGAGATGGGGCGGACTGTGGGCAGGTCACATGCTGGACCAGAGAGCGTTCAGGCGGCCGTCCATGTAGCATCCTTGATAGTCATGGAACGCGGCGAGTCGAGACCACGGTGGATGCCTCCGCCAAAACCAAGATTGTGGATCATTAATGCCGGTGCTGGGCAACTCGACTGTGCGGGGTTGGGGATACATTCTTCGAAACCTGCATCAGGGAAAGTCCGCCCACTCTTTAAGAGTGCCGCAGAGGGTCCACTGGGTGAGCCCGGCAAACAGTCCGGTACTTGACAGTCTGGATTATAAGTCTTTCTTTGTCTAGGTCTCCTTGCCTCTCCCGCCATATCGGCGCAGGTTGGAGCGAAAGGCCTGATGCTCTGTAGGACTGGATTGAAATTGGCCATGGCAGTCAGGTTGATCACTTCAGAGTCTAATCGGACGGAGGACCCCCCGGAAGTCTGATTCAGGTCCTTCCTTGGAAGATAGGTCAAACGGGATTGGCGTTAGCAGCAGCCGACATGGGAGTATTGGAAAAAACCCACCGGGGCGCGAGGCCAATTCGGGCACCCCCCACCCGAATCATGCGGCAGTGCTGGTTCCTGGTGAATTGGAAGAATCGAGGAACTAGGGGCGATCCGGGGGAGGAAGGCAAGGCGAAGGCATAATGTGAATCAGCCCACTCCAATGTCATGGCGTCCTGTGAAGGGCCGCTGGGTTCCTGGCCACGAGCAGCAGTATGTCAGGAAGGGAGCGTGAGGAGTTTGCGAACAGGTCTCACGTGGGTGTCCCAGCCTGTTGAAAACTAATTGATATCTTGGGGGTTTGGGGTGAGGGGCCACTCCACCGGAGCGACCCGGAACTCTCGATGGCCCCGACTTCCGGAGTCTTCCTCGATAGGGGCAGTCTTGCCAGGGGTTTTCTCCCCGGAAGGGGAATCAGTGTCAGGGGATACGATTGGACGGGAGACCCCCACTACAGGACTGACTGTATGTAGGCAAAGGGTAGACGGATCATGGTTGCCTCCCATGCTTATGGGTGAGACGACCAACGTGGTCGCCAGGACTAGGGTAGACTTCCCTGACAGATGGAGAGTGTATCAGAGCCGAGATGATAACGCCCACAGGCTCCACGGGTTTGTGTTGGATGTGATGCTTGGCCCGTCTTCCTGTTCCATAGGTCCCTGAGATGGCAAATGTCTCATACGGGGCTCCACCCCGTCTTTGACGCGTCCGTGTGAGAATGAAAGATGAGGATAGTTTTTACAGTAACAAAGTTTGATTAAAATGCATAATAATAGATTAAACTTACCAGACTTAATTGGCCACTATATTGCTACATGTGTGGTGAAACAACGTAAGTTATCAGTAAAGCATGATTACAATTACAAATACAGGGTTTCATTGTAGTTGAATGAAATCAGAACATTACTCTGTGGCCAAAGCTTTACAAAAGTAGAATACTGTATGAACTCGTGAAATTAAGTATCATTGTATTTATTTACTAGGCTGTGAAGATGTATTTATATATAAAAAAGTAAAAGAGTAAATATTACTATGTTACATCTTCGTAAGGTCGTGATGTTCCCTGTATAATCAATGATTTTATCAAGCTCAATAAGTTTTTAAAAAAAAAAAAAAAAAAAAAAAATAAGTACTTTAAATTTTCTTTGTTTTTTGTACCATGATTTGTAATTATGGACCAAGGTGTCGTTTGCAAATGGTTCCAAACGATGTTGAACTAAAAGCGTATGTTGAAAGTTATCAAAGTCATTTAAGGGAAATAGCAAATCAAATTTATGGCCAAAAATCCACAATTTTGAATTATCCTGTTGATAGAACAAGTGTAACAGAACTAGACTGCCCCATAAAGGTAAAACCAGCTTATTCTAATTCAAAAGTGAGAGCATTAATTTTGGTCAGTCAAAAATGTTTTAACAGGTTTTAACGATTTTGTGCTACTTAAACATGTTTCCAAAATTCGTTCAAATACTTACTTATGTTGAGAAAAAAATGACCTGTAAATGCTCTGGAATGTTTTATTGTCTTTGGTTGTTATTACATTAATTTGTATTATGACTAGCAAATATAGCCCATAACAAAACAGGATGAAGGGGGCAATCAGAAAAAATCAAATTTCGGAGCCAAAATCACTAGGCATGGTTTATTCCGATTGAATATGGCCTCATTGTAAATATTCCTAAGATGCCCCTCTAAAGTTAAACCTACTGTAATTTTATTAAAAGTAAACGATATTCACACTTAGGTCAGAACGAACACTGTGTAATGTGTTTTTTATGCTGTGTGCTACTGTAACTTGTTATGCACATTTCATTAGTTTTGAAATCAACAATATTTGAGCAAACGGACTAAATGCGTTGGAATTGCTTTTAGTTTCTTGTTTTGACTACAGTAAGTAGTTATTATGTTAAAATTAGCCCTATGGTTTGTCTTTGTTTGGTTTTTAAAAAATGACTTTCATCTAAACCTACATGTCGCTAGTTACCAAGAGAAGTGTAAAATCAGGAAAAATACAATTTTCGGGACCAAATCAACTCGTGAAATGTTCATCCGATGATATAGACTCAGAACATACTGATGCCCCTAAAGTATCACTTACGGTACTTTCTAAAAAAATATAAAAGTAAACATGTAAACTTTAGGTCAATACAGAACTGGTTAATTTTTTTTGATGATGCTTTGTGCTACTGTAACGGTTATGGCATTAATAAGTTCAAATAAACAATATTTTGAGAAAATCTACCTTAAATGCTATGGAATGCTTTTTGTTTTTTTATTTAATTATCCTGATTTGTTATGTTAAGCACTAAATTCGTCCCAAATTACTTAAAATGTGGTAATTTCGATAAAGGGTGTGTTGAGAATATCATAATACATGCAAAATTCAATACATATGTATTTTGGCCAAAAATCATCTTTGTGGATCAAAAAGGCCAAAAAATAACATTTGTATTTTGGCATACAAACTCTTATGAGAAAAACAATTATACCATATGAGCAGTGATTGAAATGGGCCATGCTTGTAACAAAAATGCCACATTAAACTTTTCTGACAACATTTATGATTACTGGCTGGCTGTCTGCAAACTGTGAAATTGCCTGAAACCACAAAACACAATACTGGATGAGGTAGACAATTAGGGCCTACATGGCCCCCCACCCGCTATTCCCAGCTATCTGCGAAAATTGGAAGGCCGTTCCAACCGCGTTGAATTATTTATCGGGGAGATCCCGACCCTGATAATATTTTATGCTAACTACATAAAATTCCTTCGTTGTTAGACCACAAGACATTTCGAACACTAAAGAGACTATCAGTGATTACCCAGAGTCAAAAATATTTGAAATTGCAGAAATAGATAAAAGCGAGGGTAAGGTCTGTAAAAATTCCCGTTTTTTCCACACCTGAAAAATTGCCAGATAAGTTGAAGAAAACAGCCAGCTTGTACAAGATAGAATCTCCATTCAATTAGTGTAGTAATAAGTGGTCCGTTCGGACAGTAATGACTAAAATGTCGATTTTTGTCCTATTAGGTTGCTTTGGTCTAAATGCCACTTGCAGGGTATGTAGGATACCTACCTTTGCAAAACATCATTAAATTATGATTTTTGATGATTTTTCGAATTCTGATTAGCAAATCGCTGATAGTGCCTTTAACCATTTCACAGGTTAGTGTTACTCAGGCCAGGGACCCAATGCACCCGTATGTAAAAATCTAATTTTTAAAAAATTGGAGGCGCTTCTCAAAATGTGCGACATTATGCTTTAAGCTAAACCGGGGGAGGGAGGGGGAGTTTCTTGGAGTCTTGGCCGGTTACCAGTCCTACTGAAAAGAAAATAAACATAAAAAGAGGCAAGGCGACAAAATAAAGCAGCGGGACCCCGGGGGAGCGGAGACTAAACTTGCAGGGCAAAAAAAATGGGTGTAAATGCAATGGCAATTTAATGTTAAAATATTAGACAAATATGACATAAGAATATATACTAAAATATGCGCGAAGCGTGCGATAATTTGCTATTGCACTTCCTTTGGAAAGGGGGACCAATTTTTTTGTGGGGGGAAGGGGGGTGGGGACAAGTTTGTGAAAGTTACGACCCATAAGACTATTGCCAATGTCGCTCGAAAAAGGGACCCAATAGCTAGCTATAGCATGCGGCATTTGGGGACCAAATTTAACCGTTTTTAAAAAAAAGACCATTAGCGAAATTTGGAAATGTGGGCTTCAGGAGTGTTTGGTTAAATGGCCTAAATTTTCAAAGGGCGTAATTAAAAAAATAGAAAAAGTAACTCCCATCTCTATATCAAGGTGGCATGAAAATGGTCATGTCATTAAGAGGGCGTGAAAATGAGACTCATGTTTGAGGCACATGCCTGCATCCTATATGTTGAGCAGTAATAGGAGAGTGTGGGAGTGCCATCTGGTGGAAACGCATTTAATTACGGAATATATAAAAACCCCCAAACTGTTCCAACATTCGTCGTAGGCCCAATTCCTTCCCATTTGAAAAAAATGTGTTTCACCGCGAGTTGGCACCCAGTTCCTTCTATGGTGTTACACACCGATATAATAAAGGAAACGACCCTTAAACATGCAGCAAAAATGACACTGGGGTATAATTTGGATAGGCCATGCAAGTTTGCTGGGGTTATGCGTAATCTATATTGACTGTCAACAATTAATTTTGAAGCTTGAATAGGGAGCATGCAGGCTCATTTCTACTGGCACAGGAAATTCATAAGTAGGAGAATATACTTTAATTTGAGGTGAAAGATCCACAATAAGGGGTCAGTGAGGTCGGTGTATTGAATTACGCTTATATTTTGTTTTTTTATTTTAGTCAGTCGGTGAGGAATCTGTGTAAATGCATAATGGTTCCGCGGGTCTGGAATTTGAATCCGTGACCCTTTGAGCTATGACTTCATTTTTATTGCAATTATTTTATTATTAGACACTAATTTTTGATTAAAAATATTATTTGATTTCAATTATTTGTGAGAAAGGTTTCACATGGAAAAAGCACTTTGTTGATTATGGAAAAAATCCCTGTGCTATGTTGATGATTAGCCAGGGTGTTAGTGTACTAGATGAGATGTGCCTAAGAGAAGAAGGGAATTCCCTAGGATATGTGGAAGGCACCTGTTGTTTTACATACTAGGAGAGGGAAGTTGTGAATTCCCCAAGATGTTAAATTTAGAACGGAGTACACTGTATTGCATTGGGATCAATAAACAGATTGCATAATTTGAACCCCATTTTATTGAATGTTAATATTTGAACATTTTGTTGACCTGATGCCTTCATACTTGGTCAGAAGAACTACTGGTCCAAACCGTTATGACGTGCGCACAGAGTGACCTCTACTATTTGACATTTTGAGTTATTATGTGAATATGCTGTATGCTTCTTCGTCTATAGTTTTCACTGGACTTTGATGCAAGTCGGAAAGAGGTATTCTCGTGGTTCCGTCCGCGTCTTCATATTTACGTCATTGGGTCTTCAGGAATTTTAAATCTGCGACCACTGTGTGACCTTTGATCCCATTTTATTGAAAATTAATATTTGATTATTTTACATATTTTACACATGTAATGACCTATTGAACTCATACTTGATCAGAAGAACCTCTGGGCCAAGACCATTATGGCATGTATACAAACTGACCTCTAATGACTCCCAAGTGACCTTTTGACCCTATTTGTTTAAATATGCTAACAATTATGCTTCTTCGTCTGCTTTTGATGTAAATACCGTATGGTGGAGAGATTCTTGAGTGGTGTTTCCATGAAGTTTGAATCTGTAACCCCTGTGAGACCTTTATCCCCATTTTATTAAAATGTTATCATTTCCCACATATGTATTGATCTATGATGACTCATACGTGACCTTTGACCCCGTTTTGTTTAAATATGTTTGCTCTTGTCTACAGTCTTCACTGGATTTTGTATGTAGGCCTAAGATGGGGAAAGGGATTCTTGTGTGTTGGTTCCATTCGGGTCTCGGGGAAGTTTGAATCTGTGACCCCTGTGTGACCTTGACCCCATTTTATTAAAAGGTTAAAGTGTTATCATTTCCCACATATGTATGATTATAGCTTCATATTTAGAAGATCTTTGGGCTACGACTCTTATGAAATGTGCACACATCTAATGTAACTCTTGACCTCTTTTAGTTAAATATGCTTACAATGCTTCTTCGTCTGCAATTTTCACTGGATTTTGATGTAAGTTGGGCACAGGAGTTCTCGTGTGGTGGGTCCATCGGGCTCTTTAGGAATTTTGAATGTGAGATGCCTCTATAACCTTTGACCCATTATATTGAAATTTGAACATTTGTTTTTGATCAATTCCTTATGTATTGACCTTATTACTTCATTCATTTCTTGGTCAGAAGTACCTCTGAGCTCAAACCCGCATGGAATGTACATATTGACCTCTAGTTACCCTATTTGACCTTTGACATAATTTACATAGCTTTACCATGAATTCTTCGTCTATAATTTTCATGGAATTGATGTGAGTCTGAATAAGGGTATTCTCACGTTGTGGTTTCATCGGTGTCGGTCAGGATTATTAAAAACGTCAGTGTTGACCCCCTTTGTGACCTATTGACATATGAACTTCATGCTTGGTCAAAAGGCCCATGGCCAAGACCGTTAAACATTATCCAGATTGACCTCTATGACCTATTTTGACCTTTGGATCCCATTTACTTCAAGGCGCTATCAGGATTTGCTAAGTCCAAAACACTCATTATAATCATAAAAAAATATTGATTTTTTGCTATCTGTAACAAGGTTAATAGGTATCCTAACATAACCACCCTAGGAGTGAATACTGAAAGCACCTAGTAATTGGCAATTTGACAGTTTAGTCATTACCATCCGTACGACTAACTAATGGAGAATTCATTTCTTCAAATACTGCTGTTTATTCCTATAATTCATTTTAGATTTGGATTAAAAATATCCTTATGCCGCAGTCTGCAAAACAGACTTATCCTTCACTTTTTACTACCTGCATTCTTTGACTCTTTTGGGTGATCGCTGATAGGGCCTTTAAACATGCTCAATGCTTCGTCTACAGTTTTCACTGAATTTATGTTAGTCGGATGGAGGAATTCTCGGGGTGGTAGTTCCATCGGTGGCTCATCATCATTTAAGAATTTTAAATCTGTGACTCCTTGTTACAATTTACTTCATTTTTTGAAGATTATATTCGATCACTTTACACCTACTTATTGACCCTAATTGAACTTTACTTGGTCAGAATAACCTGCTGGTCCAAGACCGTTATGACGTGGGCACACGTGACCAATCGACTCTTTTTACCTTTGCTCTAAGTTAATTTGGATATGCTGTACCATTTTTTTTTTAAATCTATGACCACTTTGTGACCTAACATTGACTAACTAATTTCAGCTTGGTCCAAAGACCAATGTCATAGAATCTTAGAGGTCCATGGCCCTATCGCTTATAGCCTCGTCCCCCGAAGCCCAAGATTTCACTTCGAATGGTCACCATTTTGGTATCAGGAAGAAAGCTACTATTTGCTTATTTACCCTGTGTAATCTTAGAGCCAAAGGAGATTTGGTTTGGAAGTTATGAGTGAAAATGTGCCCCATTTTGGTCGACCAATATTAATTTTACACAGTACTCTATGGGGCTTACAAAATCACGTTTTTAGCTCTCGCATCAAAACGGATTGAAATATCGGCGAGAAACTTTACAGATGTGGTTTTGGAGTGGAGGCCAATCTATAAAGATGAAAAACTTCATATCCTTAAATCGGGCCATACGCAGATTGACCTGTGTGTGCCCTTTGACCACATTTGGCAAAGTTAAAAATGTGTCATTTCTTATATATTAACCCTATTTCACTCACCCAGTTTTGGCCATTTTTCAGCACATTATCTCATTTTGTATAACCCTATAGAAGCGAAGCTGTATCAAGCCTCTGCTCAGGGTTTCCTTTATTTATATGCTTATAAAGCAATAATGGTATCATTTCCTGTATAGTAAAAAAAAAAAAAATGGGGTGGATATGATAATTTGTTCAAATTTTATGGCTATTTTATTACCAAAATTTGGACCAAAATTAGGATAAAAATCTAATGAAATTTGGATATCTGAGATTCTTTAAACCATATTTTTAAATACAAATCAACATGGAAGTGCATCAGAAATGTCTGAATTTATTGAAAGAAACTTCAAACATCATCCAAAATTAACCCAAAATCAGTTACAGATTTCAACTTAACAAACCAGCAGACCCTGTTGTGGGTGCTCATGACGTGCACTGAAATATTGGCGCGAAATTCATTGTTGAGTAGAAGATGATTACATTGACCTATTAACTTAATAGTTGATCAAAGAACTACTAGAATTGATCATTGGGGATCTTACCCCATTGGCCGCTGAGACAATTTCTCACATACACATTGACCGATGAATATAACTATTATGGTAAAAACAAAAAATTCTCCCATGCATGTATGTGCTCCAATTCACCAAAAGAAATAAATCTGACTGAGCTGCTCTCAAACATTGATAAAAATTTGCATCATCGGCAAATAAGCAATCTTGGAATGGTTGGCAACGCTGGGCAGGTCATTTATGTATAAAACAAAAGTAAGGGTCCAAGGATAGAGCCCTGTGGAATACTGGAAGCCAATCAGACCTGAACGCCATCCACGAAACAATTTTGACGACAATTTGGGAAATAAGCTTCAAAACCATTTAAAGGAAGACTTGAATGAAAACCAAAAGTTTGTGTAAAGTAATTTATGTGAAACGCTATCGAAAAATTTGGAAAAATCAAGGTAAATCATTCGACCTGTCAAGCATTGTCCATGGCTACACTAACTTCATGAAACCCTCAGTACTGGGGTAAGTTAAGTGGAACGCCCTTCAATAAAGCCATGTTGAAGATGGTAGAGCCTTTATATGAGGAAAAAACCAAGTTGACAATTGCTCGCTCCATGATCTCCCTCATACTATACATAATGTTCGTAGGTTTATCCACTTTTGATGCGTGCAGCCAGCTGTACATCTTTAGTCTTGACCCGCATTGACTATGGCCAACTCATTACTATATACTGCACCATTGAAATAAATTTCAAAAGGAATCCACTGTTATAGTACCCATGTTACGATTAAAAATATGTTTTCTCTATTTTACTTAAGAAATGCATGGAAGGGAAGTACATTATTTCATCATTCAAGAGAAAACTGGGATTCCCCTAGTGCTATCTTGAGATTATGGTAATGTTTTAGAGATCTTACTAGAAAAACTTCTATCGATAGATGGGGAATTTTCCAGCTAATTTGCAAAAACAAGATTGTACCATAGGTTGTTTTCCATCATGTCATCATTAAACTTTTCATTAAATAACGATTGCATCATAAAATGAATATTAATCACTGTGTGATCCAATTTGCTGTGTAAGATGATGTAACAGATATTTTTTTTAGATTGGGAAAACTAGATAGAAAACATCTATCTACTAAAAAATGAGATCTGTCTGCGAGTCGGTCCGGTGTCACGAGCGAGCCAGTCCTAGCATTTTAGAGTCCGTCCGGACACTATGTTTTGAGTTTCACATCACAGTCCTAGAACATTGTTTTGAAATTAGGAGTCCTATAGACACTCAGTTTTGATTTTTCAGTGCCTGGGACTATCGGTAATAACACGACAGTGTCTTGTGGACTATATGTAATAAAAGGAAAGTCCTCGGACATTTGAAATAGTGGACTCCTGAATTTTATTACATTACAAAAATCCTCAGCGTCCCTAAATTTGGAGGGTGCCGGGGACTGTGTATTCTAATTGTGGGAGTCCCATACAGCTGAATTCACAATCCTAGTGACTATATGTTTAAAACTTGTGGTCCTATACACCAAGTTTTGATTCCTCAGTGTCCTAGAGACTATCGATAATGCACGCCACTGTCCAATGGACCTACAGGTAATAAAGGACGCGTCCCTAAGACATTGTAATAATGGGACTCTAAGTTTATTACATTACACAAATTCAATGTCCCTAAATTTGGAGGGTCCGGGGACGGTGTCTAATAATTGTGGGTGTCCCATGCAGGCGGGTTTCAATACAAGTGTCCACAGAAACAATTGAGTGTCCCTGCTTGAAATGACACAACCCATTCAAAAATTAAACTGTACAAAATATGAAGTAAAAAAGGGATCACTCTGTAAAAGGAGTAAATCTTACTCGAAATGATTAAATTTCACTCCATTTTGAGTTATTTTCACTCCATTCGAGTAAGATTTTACTCCTCTTACAGAGCGGATCCCCTTTTTTACGCCATAATGGAGTATTATTATGTAAGTATTCTCTTTAAAGGGCCTTTGAAATTATTGTTTTGTGATGCTTGCGCTTCGAACAATCAGACTTGGCATCATGGTGGCACACTTAACATCAATCTGCCGTTTGAAATTGGTGACAATTAGGGGTGGGTCCAAAATATGCTTTCACCCACTAGGAACTGCCCATCCCCATGACATTTCAACTTCGAAATAACTATGAGAATTCCCAAGCTGTTTTTGACAAATCAGTGTGGGAACTATGGCATTTTGTCAAATTCATGCAGTCTTTGGGTGTTTGTGACCAACTAAACGAAAGGAAACAGCTTACTAAGTGGCCTACTAAGTGATAGTATTTTGGTAAATGTGGGTAAGTAGTCATGGGGTAAGTCAAGTCCATGGGAATTCCCCCGAGGCTCTTGGGTTAGCTTACTAAATTCCAGTTATTTATTCAGTACCAAATCTTTTAAAATAACATAATTGGAATAGGAATATTGGATAATGGCTTTTTAAGTAAAAACGATTTTCATTGTGGAATTCTCATGCACCTTTGGATTTCATGATGGGAAATTTCCCATGCACATTTGGCTTTCATGATGGGTTCCATGCCACTTTCTGGATTTCACTATGGAAATTCCAATGCAATTTTTGGATAAGAAGGGTGTGGGAAATAAGGGTGTGTGGATAATTCTGGAATAGCCCAATAATACTGTTCCTTTTCCAAATCGGTTCCCAAGTTTTGTTTCAAATTATTGGTTTCCGTCAGGGCTCACGGTTCAGTGTTTTTCACTTTTTTATTCTCTTTCTCTCTCTAATTGTTTTCAAATTGTTTCAATAATTTTTTTTTTTCGGTCTTTATAAATAAATAAGCGTCGGGTATATATCATAGTACTGATGTGTATTTTTAAATCACTAAAAATAGTGAAAATGTACTGCACATCAACCTTTACAAGCTTACCAATTTCAAGCTTTTAAGTACCTAAATTTGGGCCATTTTTAAACGATGTTTCGAATAGACATTTTGTTTATTTAGACGATGTTCCCCTCGTTACGCAAGATTTGTGTTTTCAATACAGATTGTAATCACTACTAAAATTAAATTATTTCTTATACAACAAACATGAACATCAACAAGCAAATCATGTTTACAGCAAATCGGCGGAAAGTCAGTTTTTACTTTCTTTCTTTCTTCCCTCTTTTTTTTTTGTTCCATACTGCCCCGGATACGTATTAATTGTTGATTTCATCTATTTTATTTTATTATCCACAGCGTCATTACATTAAGACAAGATAATATATATTTTCTGAGTGTTGATTTCATTTTTCAATTTCCTTGTTATAATAAGAACCTTGAATAATACGTACTCTGCAAAGTTGTAATTTTTTCAATGGCAATTTTCTCAGAAACGTTTTTCGAATTTAGGTATGCAATACACACCCGAAGATTTGAAACATTACTAATGCCTATTGTTTTATTTTAGATTCAATTTTGGTGTTGGAAAGACATCAGAGTTCATATCATTCTTTAAATTCTTTACGATTTATTTAATTCAATGAAACTTTAGGCACTAAATCTAGAACCAAGTATTTTCGTTGAATAATTTGTGTTCATTACTTATGGTGGTTGGGTCAATGTCCGTGCACTTTCTATTCTGTTTTGACCATTGACAATTAGAGGCCATGACCACTTGGTCCAGTAGGCATTTGGACGATCATTTAGGCATTTTCTATTATTGCAATCTCCAGTTAGACTAGTTGGCCACATGGGCTCCAATTGTTCTAAACGCCCTTTGTTCCAAATACATGTACCGTTTTTCCCTCACTCTCCCCATTTCCCATGATCCATAACTAGTTAGTCGAATGCCAACATTTAACATGCAACCTCGTACAACAATAAGGGCGACGCAGCGGCCACAATTAGAGCCAAAAACCGCATGGAATTCTTATTTCCTAACTTTTGTTTAATGTCTACACTGTGTCTATATAAATTTACAATTTTGTGCGTCTGCCTTGCGCGGACTTTTTGGACATCCCCTTCATCACTTCAAAGATCGTCCTTCAATACCTTATTTTCTTCCAGTTTGGTGCTTGTTTTTTTGCACGAAAAGGAGCAGAAAATACCAATTGATAATTACAATAGATCTGTTGGCGCCCCCAGCAGAGGTAAGCTTGCTAAGAGGAAACTTGCAGAGACATAAATCCAGGTCTCAGAGTTTACCAACAATTGTTTTTTCTCATGAGCTTTGTTCACCTTCGTTTCCCTTTCCGAATAAGGATGAAATATAGGTCAAAGAAAATTGAACACACAGTAAAACCTCTAACTTGATTTTATTCGTGAAAGAGGACAGGTAATTTTGTACACGTCATGAAAATAGCTTAATCTAAATCGGGGTGATGGTATAGCACCTGCAATCTTTCAGTTGCCTTGATTAACATGGCTCTGCGTTCCCGATGAAAAGTGATTCTGTGTAAAGTGTTTGGTCTTCTACATATAGATCGATTACTTATCCATATCCCAATTATTTTCTGGTCAATGAATTATGGTGTACATCCCGCAGTCACTGATATTCAGGGCATAAATTAAGATGACCTTTAATTCATTTTCTCGAGAATGTGCAAATACTCATGAGTGAGAACACCCGTAGAACTGATATTCTATAATTTTATGAAAAATTAATTTTATTTCGGAAGAATTATGTACTTCCCAGGGGTGCGCCACCTTGTCCTTATCCTAGCATCTTTTTCGCTTTGGCCTCATGGCCTATGGGTCTTATCATGAGACTCAATTGGGAGTCAGGGGTCACATGGTCCACCTGTGGCTATTACTCTTCAGAAGTTTGCAAGTTTTGTTTTTTCACTTTCATGTTTTCAATAACACCACAAAGAATACACTTCCTCCAACTGTTGCCTTATTCTCAGTCCGGTGAGGGAGCTTTTTTTTTCAAAATAGCCGCCAAATTACATCTTTTTCAAAAGAGTCTCCTTAAGGAAATGCCCGTATCATGTTATAATGTTATTTTTTTGTGCTAAAATTGGTCTTTTTTGTTAAAAAAAGACAAAACTTAAAAAAAAATCAATATTAACAAATCTTTAAATGGGTTTAAGGGCCACTCATGTTTAAAGGGTCCTAAACTCTTAAAATACATAAATTTGTGAAGCCTTAAAATAAGCCTTAGGAACTGTCCCCCCCTAAGCAAAGTTTAGTTTTCTTTTCAACATTCTTCCTAAACTGTGTGAGAGCCCTTTTCTTTAACCGTTGTAGCCGTATTGTGAGTACGGCGGACTAAAATTACTTCTACACCGGATCTACGCCAGGGGTTGTGGAGCGCAGTACTGGAATTGAAGAACGCATACCTACACGTGGCCATCCATCCTTCAGACAGAAAGGCTCGGATTTTTACATCAACAGCGAGACCTTCCCTTTCAAGAGCCTGCGCTTCATGCTATCCACGGCCCCAAGGGGTTACACACCACTAACTCCTTATACAACACAGTAGTCTATGGGAAAAATGGCAACTTTGAGCATGTTTCTTTCACATTTAAAACTCTCACAGAGGAATACAACAACATCAACATCCACCCACCCCAAAGTACAAGCTGAAATCACCAAATAACCAAATTTTGAACATATGATGACCGGAAAAATTTTTAGTTACGAATCGCCAAACTTGCCCCATGTCAGACCGGCACACCCAAGATTCTCTATAGTCGCCAAAGCTAGTAATTTGCAAATCGATGTGAAATTGATTACCGCGGAGTAAATTTCATCAAATTCACTGTCCCAAATGCCGCTTAGTTTGTTTGAGAAAACAACCAGTCTAAAAATATCTAATCCATCGTCATCATGAATTCAAATTTCTCACTTTCTTAATATAACTAGTGCATTTTCAGACAGTTTTAAAGCACTTTTTCCAGATTCCATGCAAGAAAGTAGTCCATCCAAGATTTTTGATCATTACGGCAGCCATGTTAGTGGTGTATACCGATTATATCACAATGGGGCTCTGAAATTAGTTACAAATGTCATGAATCTAGACATCATTTGACCTCTTTGCAATCACACATTTCATCAACAATACCTTTAACACTCCATTATGATGACAAGTTGGCTAATTTCCTTAAGACCGTCCAAATTCCTGTTGTGTTTTTTTGGTTTTTAATAACAGACGTACTGGCTATCCCCTGATATCTGTGCAATTTCGAAGGAATCAACAATGTTATTTTTTGGTACTTACTCAGTAGAAATATGCATTAAATGTAAATAAAAATGGATAAACTTTCAAGGAAAACATTCCGAACGGTCGTTTTGTCAGTTAAATACATAGACTTTATATGATATATATCCTGATGCAAGGGAGCCCTCTTGACAAGAATCCTTGAATATACACGCACAAAGCTTAATCTTGATCTAGATACCGGGTCCAATGTACTTTTTTTGGAAGAAAACATGGCTTTTGCAGCCAGGCAGTGGTACCAGGATGTGCCCACTAGCAGCGGAGTCAGCAATTTAAACCGTGGTGTGGGGGGGGGGGGCGAAGCTCACATGACATGGATGCCATTCAAACCCAATGGCATTCGGTGACTGAAACTGCAACAATTCTGGGGTCTTTGGGTGAGAATACACAGACAAATTGCCCACTAAATAGTGGTTATTTAGGACACCAAATTTGCTAAATGTTTCAAAACATGGGGTCCTTGGTGAGATTTTGGCCAAATTTTCTAAAAGAAGGTGTCTTTGGGGCATATGTCCCCAAAGTAGCGGTCTTTTTGGGTGCCAGAGTGGAACAATTGGTCAAAATATGACAGTTTTGGTGACCGATGATCTTAAACGGACAGGGGTCCTAACAGCATTACATGTGCATCACCTACACAAGGTGAGTGCCCCCCACCCCACCAACGGTCTGGACAAGCAAAAGCAAGCTATATTTTACTAGTTTTATTCATTCGTATTTTTGTCGTGACAGATAGCTTTTGCTAGTCTAAGGGTAGGCGTACTCCACTCTAGCTCCACTATCAGTAAAAAACTCTAAAAGTACATGGGCCATCATGCACTGATTTCGGGATTATTTTAGTATTCTGCCAACAGTCCACACAATTTATTCCGTTGAGGCGCGAATTCGTCGGGATGGTGGTGCCACATACCAAATGCCATGCGAAATCTTACTATCTGAGCTCACCTACCTTAAGAATATAGGTCCCAATGCACAGGCATGTACGCTTTAAAATGCATAAAAATCACATTTTCAGTGCAAAACACTTACTTACATATCGATCATTTTAAAAGGACGAGGTCGTCGAAAGGTCAAAAAACTTCAGAAAAAAATGAGACCGACATATGATCACTGGCTGTCTCTAAGGTTACACACCACTAACTCACTTATCACAGTAGGTCTAATGGGAAAAAAAAATGGCAACGTGCCAGCATGTTTCTTTCGCATTAAACTCTCACAGAGGAAAATACAACAACATCACCCCAAAGTACACGCTGAAATCACCAAATAACAAATTTTGAACATATGATGACCGGAAAAATTTTTAGTTACGAATCGCCAAACGTGCCCCCATGTCAGACCGGCAACCAAAGATTCTATATAGTCGCCACAAGCTAGTAATTTGCAAATCGATGTGAAATTGATGACACGCGGAGTAAAATTTCATCAAATTCACTGTCCAAATGCCGCTTAGTTGGATAAAACATACCAGTCCTACCATGTCAATCATGATATTTCCTCACTTTCTTAATATAACTAGGCATTTTCAGACCATTTTTAAAGCACTTTTTCCAGATGCATGCAAGAAGTAGTCCATCCAAGATTTTTGATCCTTACGGAAGACAGGTTAGTGGTGATAACAAGGAACCTTCCGAGGATAGCCAGGTGATTGCCGAAGCTCTGGGGTGACAAAGAATGTTCATATACGTTTACCTCGACGACTGGCTGCGTCAGTGCCCAATTCCCTAGAGACCCTTCACTTTCAAATCTGGAGGATCTGCAGCCTTGTCAACTTCCAGGAAACTAATCATGAACGGGGAGGAGTCAGACCTCCAAACCATCCACAGACCTGCAATTCCTGTGCTCAGTCATAGACTTAGGCAGAGGGAAGGTGTTCCCGACAGCAGAGGGAGAACAACAGGCCGTCGTTCTCTGCGCTACGCGACTTCCTCGCAGGCAGGACGGGCCTCAGCCAAGTGTGTTAAGGTTCTTGGCCTTATAGCCATCCTCACAGGAGTCCTTCCCCAATGCCCTACATACCGATACATACAGCTTTACGTTCTCTCCAAGTTCAGCCCCAAAGAGAATGGATGTCGAAGGGATAGAAGTCTCTCCAAAGGTCCACCACGGCCCTGATGGTGGATGCAGTCTCACAAAATTAAACCCTGGGCGAGTCCCGCTTCACGCTCACAATAGACACGTTTAAGACGGGTGACGGAGGCCACTGGGAAGGCTGGCGATGGCAGTGTCTTGGACTCCAGCATTGCGAAGCATTCACATTCAACTTCGAGAGCTGTAGGCAGTCAGCCTGTCATTGCCGGCGCCTACTTCCCAAGGTCAATGACCAGGGGACGATCGCCATACGCTGCAACAACCTCATGCTAGTGACGTATATAAACAAGCAAGGAGGTACCCGCAGCCTGACTCAATATCAACAGACAATCAAAGCTGTTGATATGGTGCCAGCGCCTCCCCAGGCAGTCCATCTCTCGGGAGCAGGCAACATTCTAGCGGGTACCCTGTGGAGAAGGGGAGCAACCATCCATGCCCCGACCAAGGTCAGGGGCTTGTTGGTGGAATGGCACCTCAACCCAACAGTGTACAAAGGTGGTCTTCAACAAATCCCAGCGGCCTCTAATCGACCTTTTTGCAGCGGCCGGAACAACCAGCTCCCGACATACTGTTCCTGGAAAGCGGACCACATGGCGTTCGCCACGGACGCAATGACGATCAGCTGGGACAGGATCTTGGCATATGCGTTCCCCCGATAGCGATGATACCCAGCGGGTGCAACATGCTTCTAATAGCCCACACTGGTCCAGACAGATGTGCTTCCCGAAAGTACTTCCTCTCACGGTGAGGGAACCGTTTTACCTCCCAGGCAGACGGCTCCAACCTAACTGTGGTTACGGCTTCTTGGCCTTATCGCTAGCCTCACAGTAGTCATTCCCCAATGCCCCTACGTATTAGATACATAGAGCTTTACGTTCTATCCAAGTTCAGCCCCAAGAGAGACCGGATGTCGAAGGTATAGACGTCTCTCCAAAGGTCCACCACACCCTCAGTGGATGCAGCCCAACAACATTCATCCAGAACAGTCCCGCTTCCATGCCCACCATAGACACGTCCAAGACGGGAAGGGGAGCCCACTGGGAAGGCTGGCGATTGGCAGTGTCTTGGACTCCAGCCATTGCAAAGCATCACATCAAACTTCTGTGGGCGGTTCGCCTGGCATTACGGCGCCTTTTTCCCAAGGTCAAGGACCCGACGATCACCTTACGCTGCAACAACCTCACGGCAGTGACTTATATAAACAAGCAGGGGTCCATTTCCGAAACTCAGTCGTAAATCTACGCGCATACTATGCCATGCCTGAGTGGACCAATTTGTCCACAGCACTGTGTAACTGATATGAAAAGATCTGTTATGTAGGACATACAGATGAGTTAGTATACACGTAGGGTTACGCACGAGTATGGGGAACGAGCCCATGGGAGGTGCCCGCAGCCTGACTCTATGTCAACAGACAATCAAGCTGCTGATATGGTGGCAGCGCCACAGGATCCAGTTCCAGGCAGTCCATCTACCGGGAGCAGGCAACATTCTAGCGGGTACCTTATCGAGAAGGGTAACAACCATCCATGCCCCGACCAAGGTCAGGGGCTTGTCGGTGGAATGGCACCTCAACCCAACAGTGTGCAAGGTGGTCTTCAACAGACTCGAGTGGCCTCTAATCAACATTTTTGCAGCGGCGGGGAACAACCAGCTCCCGACATACTGTTCCTGGGGAGCGGACCAGATGGCGTTTGCCATAGATGCAATGACGATCAGCTGGGGCAATTCTCGTCATATGCGTTCCCCCGATAGCGCTGATACCCAGGGTGCTGGAGAAGCACTCGAGATTCAGCGGGTGCAACATGCTTCTAATATACATGTAATAGCCCACACAGATGTGAATCCCAAAAAACTTTCTCTCACGGTGGCGGAACCGTATTACCTGCCGATGAGGAAAGACCTCTTGATGAACCCGGACAAGACTGAAGTTCCTCTAGGGACAATTCAGACCTTTCACCTGACTGTATGGCGACTTTCATCAGATCCTACACGGCAGCAGGCCTTTCTGAAGAGGCTGCTGACCTGGGAGGAAAGGCAAGGCATCCTTCAACGAGAAAGACTTACAATGTCTGCATCAGGAAGTACCACTCATGGTGCCAAGACACTGCAAAGTCATTCCTAATATAAGGCCTCTTTGGGAAACGTAGCAGAGTTCCTCACATGGGTTTTCCAGCAACGCGCTCCATGAGTATGCCGCACTGCCGCAGCTTCTGCCCATCATGGCTTATTCTCAGGGGGATCTACCGTGTCTAATTCACCTGTCCTGAATGACCTCTTGAAGAGAATGTTTCACGAGTGTCCCCAGGATGTAGCTTGTCCCAGCATGGAACTTGAAATTGTCTCCTAGTTGAGCCCCGGTTCGAACCTCTGGATCGAGCTAACACCGAAGACCTTACCAGGAAGATGGCGTTTTGGCCCGGCGTTTTGGCCGCCATTTTAAAAAAAAAGGTGCCCTCTATCATTGAAAACTGTGACTGACAATTTGACATGAAGCTGAAAACAACTCCTTATGAGTATATTATCAAGGTCCACATTTGAAATCACACTCAACATATTTTCTGAAGCACAGTATACATGACTATATTCTTTATATTTTTTTTTATCATTTTGGCAGCCATTTTGAAAATACGCCCTCAATTAATGAAACCATCATTGAGAATTTGATATTAGGTTGAAAACAACTGAATATGGGTTAATCAATAAGGTCCACATTGAAAACCAGATTTAATACATTTTTCTGAAGCACTTTATACACCACTATTTTATTTTTATAGCTTTTTTTACCATTTTTTGCGGCCATTTTGAAAAAGCGCCCTCAATCGATGAAAATTGTCACTGAGAATTAGACAACAAGTTGAAATCAATTTCTTATGGGTTCAATAACAAGGTCCATGTAAAATATCAGACTTGGCAAAACATTGGAGTAGTTGACCTGTGCCCCCTGACTAATTCCCAAGGTTTGTGTGGTAGCACTATGTAACAGTTTTTTCTGATTATGGTTGGGTCAGATTGCTAAGTTTTGCTGGACAAATTTCACTGTAGAATGGCTTCTATAGCCCATTTATATCTAAAATAATACTTCCAATGGTATACTGTACATTTGTGGTAAACAATTACAATGTTTGCACGTATATTTCAATAGTAATAGCATAGAACTAATTTATTAAAGCAATATTAGCACATTTTTTTGAAGAGCGCCCCCAATTTTTCAAAAAATTTGAGATTTTTACACGGTTGCATTGGTAACTGGCTAGTAAACTATACCTGTGAATGGTTAAGCTCTACAATGTCTATGTGTCGCAAACTAAGGATTTTTGTAACTAGAATAATTATTATCGGGGATCCCCGATAATAATTCAACGGCTGCTGGAAACGGCCTTCCAATATGAAATAGCCGGGAAATACCGCCATGTTCGTATCTACGCTCATCTATTAGTTGTTTTATTGGTTCAGGTAAGTGAAGTTAGAGGTCATCTTCTTGAGGTGGCACTATTTCATCATGGACGGACATAAACTTAGCATTTCCAGCTCTGCCGTTAAGTACAATCTAGGATCCCAGTTCTAATTACAAAAATCGCTCATTTTATGATAAATACGCATTTTTGAGCATTCTCGTTCGCAGGTGTGGTTTAGTTTTCTAGACAATTACCAACATAGCTGTGCAAATATATCAAATTTTGAAAATTGGGGACGCTCTTCACCTCGCAGACTAATATTTCATGTGTGGTAAACAGGCACAACTTTTGTACAGCAATGTATGACATATTACTACACAATAGTGATTCGGTCTTTCATTGGACAAGAAGTTCCATTTAAAAGGACAATCATGATAAACTGTAACTTGTGTTCCATGCAACTGGATGTGATTTCTACTTCAATATAAAACCAGATGTACCAAAAAAGTAGCGCGAATTTGAATGTCATTTGTTTCACAGTAAGGTTGATCATAATGATTGATGCCTGGCATAGTATTCATTACAATAGCAAATTTCTTTGTAAAATAAAGCTGTTGTTTGATGCAAAATTTTAAACTAAAAAATTGTGTTACAAAACTTTATGCAGAAGATTGTCCTTTTAATGACTCGTCTTGCCTACTTAAGAAATGGCTGGAGGCAAGAACTTTTGATTTAAAAAAAAATACAGGCATAGATTTAGTGTATTTAGGCCTAACTGAAATGTGTCATATGAAATTAATTTTAATTTACATTTTTTAGGAACATGACAAGACAAAATGTTGAATAATTTATTGCAAGCTGTACTTTACTACACGTATATTAGCTATAGACCTAGTGTAATACTCACAGAATTAATGTATCTGAGTTGCTTCTAGGTTTTGGCATTTTGTTCCCCATTTTTTTCTAATTTGCCTGCAAAAACCGAACCCTGCTGTCATGGTTGAAACAGCTAAATGGTATCGAAAATAGTCACCCTTATTGTTTTGGGATGACTCTGCACACCAATGCAAATCTTTTTTAATTCTATGTGAACAAATTTCGTGATTCACAATTCATATATTCTATCGCATTTTTTTCACGATCTATATCCCTTACGTACCTAACTCCGTACTAGGAAAATATCCACGTTGATGGAACCTGACGATTGAGATTTCGAGTAGGGCGCCCCCTACCCTGACTTAAGAATTTTTTTGGTACTTAGTCGTTTTTTGAACTAGCATTCAGCGAGACCGCTCCTCTAAAGTCCACCGGCCACTTCCAGGTGAAGACCAAGGAAGCGGTATGCTCTGGACTTAGTTTATTTTTGAAAAGTCTACATACCGTGGCCGGCTAGGTGACTTTTCACCAAAAGTTCTAGGGCGACTTTCCGCTGAACAAGGAAGCGGGTCGCCTCTGGACTTAGTTATTTTTGAAGTCTACATGCCGTGGCCGGCTAGGTGAATTTTCAAATAAAGATTAGGGCGACTTTCCGCTGAAGAAGGAGCAGTCCGCTGGACTTAGTTCATTTTGAAAGGGCTAGTGACATTCCAACCAAGGTTCGCTAGTAGATCTAGAGTGATTTTCAGCGGACCAGGAAGGGTACGCTACTGGAAAAATCTCGCCGCCGTGGCGCGGCTACGGACTTTCACCAAGAGTTGGGTAATATCTAGAACGATTTACCACGGACCAAAGGAGCGGTCCGCTCTGGACTTGTTCATTTTGAAGTCAAAATACCGTGTCCGGCTGGGTGACTTTTCACCAAAAGATCTAGGGCAGATTTCCGCTGACCAAGGAAAGCGGTTCGCTCTGGACTTAGTCTATTTTTGAAAAGTCTACATTACCGTGGCCGGCTAGGTATGATTTTTCACCAAAAGATCTAGGGCGACTTTCGCGACAAGGAAGCGGTCCGCCTTGGACTCGTATTTTTTCTGAACTCTGGACCCTTTTCTATCCTTAGAGCAACTTCATAACGATGGCCCAAGTAATTACCTCACGTACTGTGGCGAGGTTTGCTGTCAGAAAACTAGCATGATACGCACTCTTTTTTTTTTAAAACATTAGATATTGAAACCTAAACACCCACTTCCTAAATAGGTTTTGCGGAAACGGTAGGTAGCCAAACAATTTAATATAAAGCTACCGGGTCATTTCTGGGGAATGCATGACTAAGACTACCGACATGCTCGGCCTAAAATATGACTCGGTCCCAACCCCTGACCTCTAACAGTCACAACCGATCGGACCTTGACCCGGGCAAGTGAACCCCTGACCTTGACCCGGGCTCTAACTGGACCCCTCACTGACGGAACTAAGGGGCGACCGCACGCCTGTTGTTAAGGCGCGTGCTGTTTTACCGTAATGTTGGGCCTATTGCATGGATCTGTCCCAACCACTAACCTTACCCGGTCGCAACCCCTTGGACCTTGACCCGGCTTAACATGACCCCTCACTTGACCGTAACTAAGGCGACAGCACGCTTTTACGGCGCGTGCTGTTTTTCTGTTTTACCGTAATTTGGGCCTACTGCATGAATCTGTCCCAACCACTATCCTCTCCCCGGTCGCAACCCCTGACCTGAACCCGCGAACGGACCCCTCATTTGACCGTAAAATAAGGGGCGACCGCACACGCCTTTTAAGGCACGTACTGTTTTACCGTTAATTTGGGCCTATTGAGAAATCTGTCCCAACACTAACCTTACCCCGGTCGCAACCCTGACCTTGACCCGGCTAAATGACACCCTCACTGACCGTAACTAAGGGGCGACCCCACGCCTTTTACAGGGCGCGTGCTGTTTTACGAATGTTGGGGCCTATTGCATGAATCTGGTCCAACCACTAAACCTTTACCCGGTGAACCCTGACCTTGACCCGGCCTAAACTGACCCCTCCCCTTGGACCGCTTAACTAAGGGACGCCGCACGCTGTTAAGCGCGTGCAGTTTTACGTAATGTTCGGCCTACAGGTCTATTTAATTAAACCCTTTTGCTAACTTAGAGGAATTTGTTGTTTTAATTGTTCTGACAATGTAACGGTATTGGAATTGTGGGCAAGGAAATTGTGTATTTCTTTGAATTTGAATTAAGGCTTCAACCTCTGGTTATCACAGACATTTTATGATAAGATGTATTTGGGGTTGCTGGTAGTATTTCGGCTGCAATTCGTGGTAGCAGTAGCTCCAGGCTGCAAGTCTTGTATGGTAGCAGTATTTTGTATTTGGAACCGTTGGTTTAACCAACGCACAACGGCGCAGGGGAACCTATATTATCCTGGAGAGTATAGGGCCAGCCATTCAGATTCCTTGCCGGGTAAACAGGAGCCAAATGACCGTTCGGTGAAGGCCTCCCATGTGTGGTTATTGCCAGGTTCCAACAGTACATGAGGCGGGACTTGTTTGTGGTAGCAGCAGTGAAGCGATGGCGGGTGGAACTGGAGGGGTAGCAGTAGCTAGCTGAGAGATTGAAGTTACAAGTCGTTGATGTCGTTGACTTGTAAGACAGCAGGCCGGTCGACGAGGTTAGGGGACAGATCAGCTTAAAGTAAAATGTCCGGTCAAGCCAAATAAAATAGATGGCGCTCTCTTAACTCAGCACAACATTTGTGTATCATTTAAGCGATCTTAAAATGTAAAAGTATTGTTCAGTGGTGCACTAATCGATCGGAACAAACACTGTATGCGTCGGCCTATAGTCAATGTTAGAAATACAGCGGTGCACTGGTGTTTTCGGCTCAACGCTGCGGGCACGTTAAATGTTATTTGGCCGAGAAAGTCAGCGGACAAAGTTAGCAAGGCGGGGTTGCACTATAATTCGGCCACAAACATTCCCTTAGCCGTCCGTCTTCGTCAATTGCTTTGCGGAAACATGGCACGCTGTTTGGGCCGTGAGTGGTCGCCAATTCAAAACTGCAAAAGCTGAACAAAGATGAAGCGATGGTATACGGAAAAAGCCACTTCCACCCGACCAGGAGATGCACCCAAGTATGCACCCGAACTTAGTCCGCCTTCGCCTTACTGAAGCAGTCGTTCTTACGAGTGTCTGGCATCTCCGGACAGGGGTGCCGGATGCCTCTTCCTAATATCAACCAGCTCAGGGCCCGGCCTATTGGTTGAGGCAGTGACTTACTCAGGGCGATCGGGGGGAAACTGGCCGCAGGCTCGCGAAAACCGGCATGAGCTCCTCGGCAGTTTGCGGATAAACCTCGAATGGCGAGCAAGATTTTTTTTTTTTTTTTATCAGAGGCCGGGTTTCCCGCCGCATTGTGGACCTCGAATTGTAACCAATCCAGGCATTGACCCGGCTGATATCGACCAGAAGTAAAGCACCTGCTTCCACCCAGTTGGCTGAATCTTTCTCCCGCAGGAGTTGTATGCACCCGTAAACTATCAGCTTTGTCACGCCGCTCCTGTACTTGTTTATTCAACAATTACGGGCCGGAAGCGGCGTAATGTGCGCTCCCTCTTTCTTGAGACTTGGTGAGCCGAAAGCGCCAGCTGATCTTCTCGGGATCATTGGCAGCGCGGTACCCGTTATGCGCAGAGTGAAACTAGTGGCACAACCTTGATGTCTTTCCACAGCGTGAACGTTGTTGCGCCCATTTGGCGAGCATAAAAAGTACCAACGCGGGCGTCCCTTTTCCGGTCTGATGACATCGGTCCGGGTTTTTGCGGTTATCTTTTAAGAAAAGTCCGTCGGCAGTCCCCGTGAATTCTCTTGCACGGCCCCCGTAGATAGGATATTCGCGCTCCAACAGGTCCTGGGCTAATAGATAGGATCGGTACAAACTTGTCGCGCAGGACAAATTTGATTTGGAATTGTTTGTGGACTCGATTGTCACGTCGAGCGCGATAACCACGACTTTCCGCCGTGTGTTTGAAGGTGATAGGCAGTAAAGGTGCAATGTATCCAGTGTCCCTTCGCTTCATGCGACATTTCTGAAGCCCTGGCTGGTAGGCTTGGGCGGCATTCGATGGTTCGGCACGCCAACCGTAATGCCCCTTGTACGGCACCATGCCTTCATCGAGAGATACTTCCGGATTGCAGTTATACTTCTGCTGGCAATTCCGCTGAACAGTAGTCCCAGGCGGACTGGACTATATCCAGCGGATGCTTTCGGATGTTAATTGAAACTTATGCTCTTTTTCTTCATGAGTTTCTGCAATCCATCTATTTGGGTCGGTAGTCGGATTCGAACAAGAGATGCTACCAGAGAGGACTTCAAAACGCGTTTACCCATCGCATTGCAAATCATCGGGTTTTCGTAAACCCGGATGGGTAGACAAATAATCCTTGGCGTTTGCCAGCGAATTAAGACCCATCACCCGAGGATACCAAACCACGCGCTGATTTCGGCGCCCGATGTCATCTTTCTCACCCCTTCTCTCAACGGATGTTGTCCAGTCGGCGATCTCGGAAGAGATAAAGAGAGAAAAACTCCGCCAAAAATTAGTCCAGGGGACGCGTCTGATGGTCAGCGTCAAAGTCGGTCCAATCGGCAGGTACCGCGGAAAACACTGTCGTCGCCCGGGGGTCAAATGTGGCGGCCATCCGAGATCGTCCTTAGAAGGGTCCCTGCAGGTCAACCGGTCCTCGCTTAGGGTCATTTTCTTGCTTCGTCTATGTACTCGGCAACCTTCTGTCGAGGTGGGCTGGATTGAGCGGGACCATCAGATTAAAATAACTTCGATCCTCAGCTCATCAAGTCAGTGGCTAAGGTAGGTACCAGAGTTGGTTACGCGTCAAGCGCCGCTTCATCAACGGGTTGCACCATGTCATCGGGCACGGACTTCCTGGGGAACAACGCGGAGTTGCCTCCGAGTCTGGCAGAACAGAATAGCGATTGCCCGATGAGACTTGATGCAACCGGGTACCTTTTCCCCGCTCCTTAGCCTTCTTTGGCTTGGTTTGGACAGGCAGGTCGGGGGAGTTAAGGAGCGCCGGCTCCGCTGATGAAGTGGATGCGCGGGAGTCTGCTGCGCGCTTTGCTGCCTAACCCGCCTCATGTCGGGAAGATTCAGTGTGCGGTCGGCTTGGTCTTTGCTGCCGCTACTTTCCCCCATATCCACCCGCGGCTTCTTAGGATTATTTTTAGCATTTTTCATTCCTCTCTTTCCAACCACCAAGGCAAGCTGTTCTCGTGAGGACTCGAACTGGGATGTCTGTTGTCCATTGCTGACTGATTTTTTGTTTACAGATCCTGGCGATCGCTCCTTTTTATACCCTAGCAGTTTTCCGCCACGAATCATCACGTGCCGCGTATCACGTGACGTATCAAGTGAAGTGACACGGGACAAAAGGTATGCGAAAAGAAGAAAAAGAACAAAACTTAATTTACTGGAGTGGACCCGAACCTGGAACTCCGAATCTAGCAGGGTGGTGGTGGTAGCGTTGGTCTTCGGTCCATCGTCCTATCCACTGAGCCATCTGATACTTTTATACCTGAAAATGATTAATTTTTATAATTTAATACCTTGGAATCAAAGTACCGATAGTACCGCGGTCACATGATGGAAACGGAGCTTTTCACCGTCCAAAATTTCTCCCAAAGTGACTACTTCGGTGAAATCAGAAGATGCGGCGGACCGTTCACCGAAATCCAATTTTTAAGATTTGACAAAAATGATCTACATTGAAAAATGGGAAAAAGGTCCTCTTTCGAAAAAATTGACTAGTCCACTTTTGAAAAAACGACTTAAGTCCAGAGCGGACCACTGCCGCGGGTTCTTTAGCGGGAAAAAAATTGGCCCTGATCCAACAGCCATAGTTAGGGTGAAAAAAACAAGTCCAGAGCGGTCGGCTTCCGTGATCTTTAGCCGGAAATCGCGGCTACATGCGGTTAACTGGTCCGCTCCGGATTTGAAAAAATAACTAAGTCCAGAGAGGACCAATGACTCGGTATTTAACCCGCTGTTCCAGAGCGGTAGGCTTCCAAGCAAGCCGGAAATCGCGGCGAAATGCGTGTAACTGGTCCGCCCGACGTGCAATTTTTCAAGCCCACTGCGGTGGCCCGACTATGTAGAGTATACGTTCTGGTCCCGAACCACGCCCCAGCCGCTGCAGGCCGGCTTTTTGGGCCTCTGCGCATGCTACATTTTTGTACACACTCAATGTAACGCTACCGAAAGCGTCCCTAGATCAACATCCAGATTTCGCATACGGCACCCGTACATTTCTAGCTCTCTCCAGCGGAGTGCCGCTCTCGGTAAACCCCACTACTAGTGGGAAAACGCCCCGTCTGCCGGCTAGAAAAATGTTGGCGCAAAACTTTCTAGCTGCTCAGACCAAAACCACGCCCCGGGCCAGTCCGTGCAAAACACGGATATACTCCCCTATAGTATACGTTCTGGTCCCCGGCAGTTGGGCGCCCAATTGGCACCTTCATTTCTACCGCGTCATACCTGAACCACATCCGACCAGTGTGGGTTTGCGATCAGAAACCGGGCAGGCCCGGCACTCTTTCATACATGATGTTTTTTCCCTTCAAAACCCTATTTTAAGTTGGTTTTGCGGAAACCGGCAGGTGGCCAACGTTTTTTTAGTAAGCTCCGGGTTATTCCCGGGCGACAGAAGTGGTGGCGAATACCGCACGATCCAAACCTTAGCCGGGCCACGGCAGCGAACCTTTTCAAAAAGTAGGATCACGGCCCTTTCGAAGCGGTCCGCTCTGGACTTTGTTCATTTTTGAAATATCTACAAAATACCCTTTCAAGTGGCCGGGCCACGGCAGCAAAATTTAGCTGGGCCACAGCGGAAAATCACCTATTTATTGGGCCGGAGACAACCCGTAGAGTCCGCAAGAAAATGTTGGCCACCGTTCGGTTTCCGGGAAACCTATGTAGGATAAGGTGTTGAAGGGTTCATATCTAATGTTTTAGAGAGTGCGTATCATGCCCGGTTTCTGACAACTGACTCGCACAAGTCAGTTGAGGTTAAGTACTGGGCTATCGCTATGAAGTTGCTCTAAGGATAGAAAAGGGGCCGCGACCAGAACGTATACTATAGGAGGGTAGTGCATCTCAGACTTCAAAAATGAACTAAGTACAGAGTTCAGAAAAAAACTAAGTCCAGAGTTCAGAAAAAAACTAAGTCCAGAGCGGATCGCTTCCATGTTCAACGGAAAGTCGCCCTAGATCTTTTGGTGAAAAGTCACCTAGCCGGGCCACGGCATGTAGACTTTTCAAAAATGAACAAAGTCCAGAGCGGACCGCTTCCTACTTCAGCGGAAAGTCGCCCTAGATCTTTCTGTGAAAAGTCACCTATCCCGGCCACGGCATGTAGACTTTTCAAAAATAGACTTTTCAAAAATGAACAAAGTCCAGAGCGGACCGCTTCCTACTTCAGCGGAAAGTCGCCCTAGATCTTTCTGTGAAAAGTCACCTATCCCGGCCACGGCATGTAGACTTTTAAAAAATAAACTAAGTCCAGAGCGGACCGCTTCCTTGGTCAGCGGAAAGTCGCCCTAGATCTTTTGGTGAAAAATCACCTAGCCGGCCACGGCATGTAGACTTCAAAAATGAACTAAGTCCAGAGCGGACTGCTTCCTTCTTCAACAGAAAGTCGCCCTAGATCTTTTAGTGATCTTTCAGTGAAAAGTCACCTAGCCGGGCCACGCCATGTATATAGACTTTTCAAAAATGAACTAAGTCCAGAGCGGACCGCTTCCTTGTTCAGCGGAAAGTCGCCCTAGATCTTTTAGTGATCTTTCAGTGAAAAGTCACCTAGCCGGGCCACGGCATGTAGACTTCAAAAATGAACTAGGTCCAGAGCGAACTGCTTCCTTCTTCAGCAGAAAGTCGCCCTAGATCTTTTAGTGATCTTTCAGTGAAAAGTCACCTAGCCGGGCCACGGCATGTAGACTTTTCAAAAATGAACTAAGTCCAGAGCGTACCGCTTCCTTGGTCAGGGGAAAATCGTTCTAGATTATTAACCCAACTCTTGGGTGAAAAGTCACGTAGCCGGGCCACGGCAGCGAGATTTTTCCAGTAGCGGACCACTTCATTGGTCAGCTGAAAATCACTCTAGATCTACTAAGCGAACCTTGGGTGGAATGTCACATAGCCATTTCAAAAATGAACTAAGTCCAGAGCGTAACCGCTTCCTTAGCATTTACCTGAAAGTGGCCGCTAGACTTAAGAGTTGTGGTGTGGCTGAAAGCTTTCGGCCTGTTACGGCTGGTTGGATGGCCGCGATGAAATCGACTGAAATGGAGGATTTTGCCCAAAATTTTGAAAGTGGGTAAAAGTGGGTTTTAGTGATTTTAGGGATATGTTTACATTTTTTAAACTTCCAGTTTCTGTAGCGACCTCGGCACAGTTTTTTTTCAATTACTTGTTTGAATAATTATTTACTTTGTTTATGTCACTGGGTGTATGCATTATGAAAATTAGAATCACAGTAACTCTATTAAGATTTTTCATTTTTGTCATGAGCACTTCCGTTAGTGCATAAAGGGGGGGGGGGCTCCTAGGGACCATGCTAATTAACGCAAAAACGACACGATGGATTTGAATTTTTTTGCACCAATGCAAGCGCAACTAAAAGTTAGACAAATACAAAAATATAAACCAAATATGTTGCAGCGTTAAAAAACACTGGCCGAAAATCAAAAAATGGGCCCCTAGGAGCCCCCCATGCAGTTAAGTGTTAATGCACTTGAATCGAAGAGTTTGCTTGCATTTGTTGCATGCAAATTCGTACAGGGCAATTTGAAATACATTGTAGTAGATTTAATATATCCCTATTCCATAGAGGAAAATCTGACGATCACCGCAAAGATCTAACTTGTTAGATCTAGGGGCAATATCCCCTAAAACAAGACAGGGTCCGCTCCATGATTTTTTTGAAAAGTGTAATTAAATGCAGTTAAGGGATGTTAGGGATATATATACAGGGTGACCCAATAAAAACTTAAAGTAAAGTGATATTTTCCCCCTTTTTTTAAATTTTTAAAAATTTGATATCTGTGGATTTGATTTTATCATAAAGAATGGGTAATTGAGCATCTTGCCATAAAAAAGTGTTCATTTGGTTGAGTGGTCCTCAAGATATGGTCCACTGAACAATTGAACAGGCTTGTCCACGGAGCATAATTTTTCTTAGGCATGGAAATCCCCAATGCCCAAGTCGAGCAGATCGTGTCCTACCCCCCCCCCCCCCGACACAAGACAAAAACGGTATTCGGTACAACTACATGCTATCACTAAATGATCCAGTAAAGTCTCGATTCCCATTGCACAGTTAGGTAACTTACATTTGCCAGTGTATTAAAATTATACACCCCCTGGTTTTAGGGTATGATATATGGTACCTTGATCATGCAAGATCAGTTCATGTCAATACATGTACAAGTACAATCCACTGAACTTTGTCCTTGGTGTATGAGCATATTGCAACTCATAGTATATGATTTCAGATTTGAAAAGCCCGGTTGCCAAAACAATTTATGTGTACTTATCATTCCATCATGAAATACCCATGGACAGGTCTGTAGTTATAGTGCGTCATAATAAGAATGTTTGTACTTATTTTGATACCAATGGAAAGAAAAAAAGTTATTCTTTGGTAACAAATTTATAGGAATCGGATGTTTAATAACGAAAAATCCGAGGGGAGGGATCCATCCCATCATTTCGGGTGTTTTGTTACAAAAATGGCTCAGGTAGACGAGGGTTAATTTGTGTACTCCAAGTGTACTCCAAATGTACTTTTTATGTACATTTTCATCATTTACTGTTGTACTTAGTCCATCTAGAAAAGGACCCTCATCCTCCCTGTGACCTAGTCACCGAGCGCGAAGCGCCGCGCGCTCGGTGGCTAGGTCACTGCCTGGACGAGGTTCCTTTTCTAGATGGACTAGTTGTACTCGAAATATACTCTTATCTGAACTTTCTAAGGGGCCAAATTTAGAACGTAAAAATAGTACTTTTCGAGTACATTTAGAACTAGAAACTGTTTGGATCAGTACATTTCGAGTTTACAGGTTATGATCGAGTGCATTGTGCTCGAAAACTACTTTTCTTCACATTTCGAAGGTGCAATTTATTTTTTGAACGTAAAAATAGTACTTTTGGAGGACATTTCGACTGGACAATGCTTTGGATCGAGTAGTACATTCGGTTACAGTGTTATGATCGAGTGCATTGTGCTCGAAACGTAAAAACTTTTCCCTCTGCACATTTCTAAGGTGCAAATTTAGAACGTAAAAAGTACTTTTTCGAGTACATTTCGACTAGTACATGTTTGGATCGAGTACATTTCGAGAAAGTGTTAGGGTCGATGTGCATTTGCTCGAAACGTAATTCTTCTGCAACATTTCAAGGTGCAAATTTAGAACGTAAAATTAGTACTTTTCGAGTACATATCGAATAGTACAATGTTTATATCGAGTACATTTCAGTACAGTGGTATGATCGAGTGAATTGTACTCGAAACGTAACTTTTCTATGTACATTTCTACGGTGCAAATTTATAAAGTGGCAAATAGGAGTACTTTTCGAGTACAGTACATTTCGACTAGTACACTGTGTGGATCGAGTACATTTTGAGACAGTGTTATGATCGAGTGGAATTGGCTCGAAACGACTTTATCTGCACATTCTAAGGTGCAAATTTAGAACGTGAGAAAATAGTACTTTTGCGAGACATTCACTAGTACACTGTTTGGATCGAGACATTTCGGTACAGTGTTATGATCGAGTGCATTGTGCGCGAAACGTACTTTTCTCTGCACATCTAAGGTGCAAATTTAGAACGTAAAAATAGTACTTTTGGGTTACATTTAGACTAGTACACTGTTGGACGAGTACATTCGAGAGTACAGTGTTATGATCGAGGCATTGTGCTCGAAAGTACTTTCTCGCACATTTCTAAGGTGCAAATGTAGAACGTAAAAATAGTACTTTTCGAGTAATTTCGACTAAGTACCACTGTTTGGATCGGAGTACATTTCGAGTTACAGTGTATGATCGAGTGCATTGTACTCGAAACGTACTTTTCTCTGCACATTTCTAATGTGCAAATTAGAACGTAAAAATAGTACTTTTCGAGTACATTTCGACTAATACATGTTGGATCGCGTACATTTCGAAGTAACAGTGTTATGATCGAGTGAATTGTACTCGAAACGTAATTTTCTCTGTACATTTCTAAGGTTTGGCAAATTTAGAACGTGAAAATAGTACTTTTCGAGTAATTTCGATAGTACACGTTTGGATCGAGTACATTTCGAGTGACAGTGTTATGCTTCGAGTGCATTGTGCTCGGAACGTACTTTTCTCTGCCACAATTCTAATCTTTTGTTGTGCAAATTTAGAAAGTGAAAATAGTACTTTTCGAGTACCATTTCGAAGAGTACACTGTTGGATCGAGTACATTTCGAGTACAGTGTTGATGATCGAGGGCATTGTGCTCGAAACGTACTTTTCTCTGACACATTTCTAAGGTTGCAGATTTAGAACGTAAAAATTAAAAATAGTAGTACTTTGGAGTTCATTTTCGACTAGTTACACTGTTTGGATCGAGTCCATTTCGAGTACAGTGTTATGATCGATTCATGTGCCTCGAAACGTACTTTTCTCTGCACATTTCTAAGGTGCAATTTAGAAGTGAAATAATAATAGTACTTTTCGAGTACATTTCGAATAACATGTGTGGATCGAGTACATTCGAGTAAGGTACAGTGTTAGAGGATCGAGTGAGGTGTCGAAACGTAATTTTCTGTACACATTTCTAAGGTGCAAATTTAGAACGTAAAAATAGGACTTTTGGAGTACATTTCGACTGTACACTGTTTGGATCGCAGCGACATTTCAGTACAGTGTATGAGCGAGTGCATTGTGACTCGAAACGTACTTTTCTCTGCACATGTTCTAAGTGCAAATTTAGAACGTAAAAATAGTACTTTTCGAGTACATTTAGATAATAACACTGTTTGGATCGAGTACATCGAGTACAGTGTTATGATCGAGTGCTGTGCTCGAAAACGCTACTTGCTCTGCACCATTTCTAAGTGCAAATTAGAACGTAAAAATAGTACTTTTGGAGTACATCTCGGACTAAGTACACTGTTTGGATCGAGTACATTTCGAGTGAAAGGATGGGCTATGGAAGAACGGGTCCCGCCGTTCTTCGGGATTGGGATGAGGGTCGAGGCGGGTTGGGTGGATCGCATGAGGCGTTTCCGTTAGCGTCGGTCTGTTTTGCCTGTCTTGGTTTTGGTCTGGTGGTCTGTTTTTGGCGCCGGGCGTCTTTGATCGGCTGGCCGTCGGGTTTCCAACATGTGTGTGTTAGCCTCGGTTGCTCTCGCCTATTTGTGCTTTCCACCGGTTTCCCTCCTGGGTAATTTGGTTGCGGGTTTTGGAGTGGTTCCCGTAGTTGTGTGTTTGAGGGGATGGTCAGGTGGGGAGGTTGTTCGTTTGAGGTTGGCTTTTTTTGCTGTGGATTGTGCTCGAAACGTATTTTTCTCGGCAATTTCTAAAGGGGCAATTTAGAACGTGAAAATAGTACTTTTCGAGTAACATTTCGACAGTACACTGCTTTGGATCGCGTACATTTCGAGTACCAGTGTGATGATCGAGTGCAATTGTGCTCGAACGACTGTTCTGCACATTTCTAAGGTGAAAAATTTAGAAAGTGATGAAAAATAGTTCTTTTGGAGGACATTTCGAATAGTACACTGTTTGGATCGAGTACATTTCGAGTACCGTGTTATGAATCGTAGTGCATTTCTCGAAAAAGTACCTTGTCTCTGCACATTTTAAGGTTGCCCAATTTAAAACGTAAAAAATAGTACTTTTCGAGTTTACATTTCGACTTGACAATGTTTGGATCGAGTAGAGTCGAGTACAGTGTTATGATCGCGTGCATTTGCTAGAAACGTATTTTCTTGGCACCCAGTTCTAAGGTGCAAATTTAGACGTAAAAAATAGTACTTTTGGAGCCATTTCGACTTAGTACACATGTTTGGATCGAGTACATTTCGAGTACAGTGGTATGATCGAGTGCATGTGCCGCGAAACGTAATTTTCTCTGCACATTCTAAGGTGCAAATTTAGACGTGAAAATAGTTACTTTTCGAGTACATTTCGACTAGTACACTGTTTGGATCGAGAACATTTCGAGTACAGTGTTATGATCGAGTGCATGTGCTCGAAACCGTTACTTTCTCTGCAAAGTTCTAAGGTGCAAATTTAGAACGTGAAAATAGTACTTTTGGAGTCATTTTGACTAGTGGACACTGTTTGATCGAGTAACGTTCGAGTACAGTGTATGATCGAGTGATTGGCTCGAAAACTTACCTTTCTCTGCACATTCTAAGGTTGGCAAATTTAGAACGTGAAAAAATGTACTTTTCGAGTACATTTTTTCACTAGTTTACACTGTTTGGAGAGAGTACATTCGAATACATGGGTTATGATCGAGGGCATTGTGCCTCGAAACGTACTTTTTTCTATGCACATTTATAAGGTGACAAATTTAGAACGTGAAAAGAGTACTTTTTACGAGTACATTTCAAGTACCATTGTTTGATCAAGTAAACGATACATGGCGGTACAATGTGCCCGACATGTACTTTTATGACAGTACCGCAGACCAAATTCGAAACTGGTTAGTACGTCCAGGTACATTTTCAAGTACATTTCAAGATTGCGCATTTGGAACAGGAAATAGTACATTTCGAGTACGTTTTGAGTACAATGTTCGAAATGTACTTTTCTGATGAATCACCGAGGAGTACGTTTTGAGTACGTGTCTAGTACATTTCGAGTTCAATGGTTGATCGAAATGTACCTTTTTACTTGAGTCTAATTGAACAAGTGGTTGAAATCTAGTACATTTTTAAGCACGCGATGATTCATACCAGATAGGTAGAATAATAAGATAGAATATTGGCTAATTCTATCAATTTTTTAAGGTAATGTCATCTAAACACGTTTGGTCAACTATGTTGTCAGTTTATTTTTTTCCCTCCAAAATCTTTGACCAAACTCTGTTGGCAGCAGAGAAAGGACCACTCAACACACCTTTGCACAATTAACTATCCTGTCTAAAACAAACATCTCATTTCATATCATCCTAAATGTTACCCTTTTGTTTTCAAATTGTCAATTATCAAATGGCAATTCAATGGTAAGGTTATTTTGGAAGCATAGGCTACATAAAAACAGTTTTAATGGCTTCTTAAAAGATTAATCCTAATCATTGGGAAGTATAGCCTGTAATCGGATGTTACCCTGCTTTTAAAAGTACTGGAACGGGTAGTCTATAATCGATGGTATGAACTTTTTTTGAAACAAATACAATATCTGTATAAAAACAATACGGGTTTCGGAGTAAAGTAATATTCCACTTATAGGTGTTTGACTTATATAATCGATTAATCAGGCAAATAATCAGCAGAAGTACGCACCTAGTCTTTTTTGGAGATATAATAAAAGCATGTTATACTATCGATCATAATATTTATTACATAAATTATATCATTAATTGGATTGCCAAATTACCCTGACTGAGAGGCAATAATTTGTATCATATAATTCTGAAATTCTGAAAACGAACCCTTGTATTTGTTGTTACCTCAAGAATCATTTTAGGACCCTTTATTATTTGTATTTAGAATGTTTTTTGAAAATACTTCCAAAATGGTTATCCTATTTTCTTTGCCGGGACGATACTCACGTATTTTTACTCACTTATGAATATGTTAATGTAATACAGTGTAAACAGGGAATTACGAGATGTTCAGTAATTATTTTAATCTTCATGAGTTTTTGAATTGCAAAATTAAAAAAAAAGAACAATCTAAAATCATTAAGCTCAAGGCATAAGTAAGAAAGTTATTGGTCATGAAGCTAACCTACAATTAGAAGGGTTTGTAAAAATAACTCGGTAAAAGAAGCGTAAATTTCTGGTCTTGTTATTATGGCAAAACACATTATAGTGTATGTTAATCTGCTCCAAAATATTGAGGTTCTTGAATAGGTTACCAGAAAAAATGTATCAGTTTGTAATGTTCACGTGTGTGTTACCATACATAAATTATGGAAGTTTACTTTGGGGGAAATTCAAGCAAGCGATTTATTTTGAAAAAAAACCACCTTCAACCTTAAGCATGATTATCTCGAATAGCCCTAATAAAGCGATTTATTGGTAAATCTATCGGCACATATATAGATGAAAATCCTTTAATAAAAAGTACCAGATGGTTTTCATGACCATTGGAGTATTCCTTTGCGAAAAATCCAGATTTATTCGACAAATGTATACACAACTGGACAACGATCATGGAAGCTACCATGTTGATTTCGTGTGGTCGAGTACATCGCGCATGCACTCCCTGGGACAAGAGAGAAAAGGGCTTGCATAAGGACATTGGGTACGCATATCGGCGAAGTAACTGTTCCTGCGCATTTAATAGTTTGTTAATTATACCTTTCAATACCTGGGTTATGTCAAGTGCAAAAGTGAACATTTGATTGCCAAATGATAAAATGTCATCACAATTTCTTTTCCTAAATATCATGTGCCCATAGATATACATCATAGCAGGCATTGCTCGAGCAAATAAACACTGTTTGTATCCGAAATCCGCTCGGTAGCAGAGAGCAAGTTACAAATTACTTTTAACTGTATTTGGAAATAACCATGGCTCTGTACTTCCAGATAAAAAGGATCCAGGTGCTCATCACAAAGGAAAAATTAAGATTGAGCTATTTTTTACCTGACGCCAAGCACAAGATACTCGGCCTCTTTCACAATAATAAGATCTTAGGCTTCTACTGTGCGTTCATTAAACTTGAAAGTATAATTTCATCATTTTTCAGAAAATGAAACAAAGATGAACCAAAATACATGAAGAAAGTTGTTTGGCAGACTGTGACCTAACATCTTTGTGCAGAAACAAAACTTAAACTTACAGTAACTTGCGTGTAACCCCATTTCTTTGAATTTACCCTGTTGTTATATAGTTCGCGAGACCCCACTTCTTTTGTATTTTTCTAAATACCTGGTGGTAAATTGAATAGAATGAGGTCCTGCAATAAGTTATGGATCTTGTTTCTGCACAAAAATGTTGGTTCACGGCCTTACCAAGCACATTCACCGTTGGAGTCTTTTGTTCACATTAGTTTCTTTGTTCAATAAATGTAAATTACAGTCAAAATTCAACAGTCGAACCTCAAATTTTAATTTTACTGCGAACGAGGCTAGCTCAATCCAACTGGATAGACGTTCAATATAGAAGTCCCCAAGGATACAAAGATTGCCATTGATTCCGCGTCCTGCGCTACTGCACAACATCATACAGTGCTGGCGCATCAAAGGCAATGCTTCTTTGCGTACTTGAACTTATAAGTGAAACGTCTACCCAAACTTGGTGGATACCCGTCTCTAACACCTATAATCTTTTCAACTGCAAGGACAGTAACAAAGGCTCTGCAGCTCCAACTAAATTGACAAAAGGGGAATCTGAAGTCCTTTGGTCGAGCGGAGACCAGATGGATTTACTTGTCAATTATGGCCACTTATTCGCTTGAGTCAATGTAGATAGTGATCATGTTCCTTGATCAACTGATATTCGAAAAGAAATGAGGATGGACCATTTTATTCAATTTCATGAAATGGCAAACCTTTACAATTGCATAAACAAATAAATGGTTAATATTAAAATTATTATTATTTATAGTGGAAAAATGGTTTACCTTCGCGAAGTATGTAATCAAAGATGAACAATGTTTCCTTTGATCCCATGCGAAAGAACTAACAGAAGCCAGCGAAAATATTTCCATACGAGCATAGATCACGTGCAAGTTTGACACAAGCCGCATCCTTTTGAACTTCGTTGAGCACACAAAGGATAGGAGCGAATTCGTTTAGAATTTTAATTGCAAAGAAAACTACACTTTTAAAACATCAGTGATATGAGAAAAATGTTAAGAGGGGTTTTAGATTCATTTTGTGATTAAAAATAGGTTTTAGTTGGCCTAAAACACTAAACAATCATGAAAACGTTGGACATTTGAAAAAAGGCGGTCGGTAGCGTAATATTAGTTTGTATCGCAGTCGCACGTAACCACTGATCTCTATTACCCATGGATTGCCTACAAAACAGTAATTGTCTATTAGATGAATGGAGCAGCGGGCGGGCATCTTGGTCTACGAACACAATACCATTCAATAGACACCTGTTTGTATTATTAAAAAAACTGATCCTCTATACAATGGATTGGAAACCTGGGCTTCGTAAATGAGGCACTGACGGCCCCCCCCCATATTGGTCATCCAAAAGAGCCCAAGCAGGTGGGTTAAGAAGCCGGGTCATTATAAAAAAATTTGTTCCCATTGAATGAAATGGGATAAGCGACATACAGACTACAGAATCACGTCAATTGCAGTGAGCTATTGTATTTGCGCGTATTAAAACGTGCACCCGGGATATAACTTCTGTTAAAACAGGTGTCTCTGGAAGCTATTGTGTCGGTTAGGACCAAGATGTCCGCCCGTTGCTCCAGTCATCTTAATATTCAATACTGTTGTGTAGCCAATCCATTGTTAGAGATCAGTGTTGTTAACAGAAGTTGTATCCCGGGTTGCACGTTTTAGAGGACATGCATCAATACCCGACAAATACAAGGAGTCACTGAATTGGCTTGTTCTTAGTCTGTTATGTTCGCTATCACATTTCAATGGAACAAATTTGTATATTCTTAAATGACCGGCTCTTAACCACCTGCTGGGCTCTTTTTGGATGACCAACATGGCCATCAGTGCTCACTTACGAAGACAGTTTCCAGCCATTGTATAGAGACAGTGTCGAAAACCACTAATGCAGGTTCAGCAATCTACGTACTTTCATGTACGAGTTAGCGCTTCTTGTTTGAATGTTTGAATTCCTAATTTTATTTTAAAAACTATATTTTCTCCATCCCAGGCTCATTTTATAAAAAAATTAGGCAAAAATGTATTGCCCATTTTTTGATAAAGTTATATATTTTAAAGGAAAAGTTAAATTAAAGCTGTGTTTTTAATTCCAATGTTAAAAGTAAACGCGATAGCCTTTCATACGTGCCAGAACTTGACTAACCACCGTCATCTTTCTATTGGTTGAAAGACTAAACATGGCGTGTGGCAAAACGATGCGTAAATAATAAACGTGGCGCTCCTTAAAATTCGTCTACTGCTTCGAAAGTTAAGCGGGACATGAATGTTTTCTTCGCAAGGAATACTTCAATTACCATGCAAACCATCTGGTACGTCATATTTAGGGGATATTTCATTATATATTTGCCGATAGATTTATACGCAATAAATTCCTTTAAGTATTTCAAAATCACTGTTTAAACGATTAACGTTTTGAATATTTTCATTATATATTAGGGAAATGCTATGTTTATGCATATGGGTGCTTTATGCTTCATAAAAGCTTTTTAAAATGATTGTATATAAAGATATCACACATACTATACCAAAATAATTGAGAATTATAAGTTGTAGAAAACAAAATCTATTTTCTCAAATGGACCTAGATTATAGAATCAATAGCAAGAGACACAGCAAAGTGTCACCATAATTTCATATTTCAAGAAAAGTTACCATTTCTTAAAAAATCACTAAGAGTGCGGTCTGCCAGATTTGAATTGCATTTTAAAGATTGCATGTAAACCATGTCTACATTAAATTTCAGTGATCATAAAAAAGTTTTAACGGCTTATTATTTTAATTATTAGGCAAAAAAGTTTGTTTGCCGTAACCCGACCAACCCAAGAAAAACCTGCCGACTTATTTTTTATACATACATCATACATACATACATACATACATACTACATACATACATACATACATACATAATACATACATACATACATACATACATACATAACATACATACATACTTGATATAGCGCAATACATACATACATACATACATACATACATACTGTATGTATATACATACATACATACATACAGACATACATACCTACATACATACATACATAATACATACATACATACATACATACATACATACATACATACTTGATATAGCGCAATATCCAAAAATTGATTAAAGCGCTTTACACAGAAAAAAGCTAAGAACATCAAAATTGAGCATACAAAACAATAAATCAATGCCAAAGTTACACAAAAACACCGAAAACTGCCAACCGATCCATGCTTTTCATTTACAATTAAAATAATCACCAACACAAAAACGAAAAATATCAAAGACAAATAAAGATATTGTCCATTGAAAAAAAAGCTTAAAGAGTGGCACTAGCATGTCGTATCCATTTTTGAGGAAGAGAGTGGTGAAGTAAAATTCATTTTAAAAAAAACCGACCGACCCACTCTAATATTTTTCCCAGGTTACGGCAAACAAATACATTTAGTCCTTATTTGCCACCTTAAAGAATATGAATAATAGAATGTTATTTACATTGATAAAGCATTGCAAAAATCACCCCAACCAGTAAACAGATTTTTCCATTTATTTTGAAAAAATCATAACGCTCCATTGAGAAATCCAATACATTTTCTCAGAAAATGTTTGAAGGTATTAATATTCAGAGAAGAGTCATCTTTATATTTTTTATTAATACAATTTTTTGGTCATAAGAATAACAGTAAATACGATTTAAAGGTTAGGTTATTATTCCAGAACAAATCGTTTTTCCATTCAATGCCAATGGATCGTTATAAATTTGGTTATTTAACCAGCTAGAGATTTCAAGGAACCTCTGATCATTTCGCACTCCCAAACAAGTGAAACAACGTTTAAAGCTCATCCTTACAAAAGGCGCAAATTTGTGTTTCTTTTTTAAGTCACTTTTTGAAAAACAAAGGCGTTCGCTGAGAAAATAGATCATATTGGAGAATTATTACGCAGGATTAGTTATTATTTTAAATAGAGTCGTGTGCACAGAAAACATTGTGGGATTTCACCAAGGAGGTCAAACCATTTTTGTTGAAATTTAAAGAGACAAACTGCACATTTTGATAATAGTGCGCCCTAAAGATTTTTCAAAATCGATATTTTTGTATGGTTGTAGAGCTTTTATATACGAAAGCCCTCACCCGATATGCATTAAGACCAATATCAGTTTTCCCTTATGGGTAACAGAATGATTTTGTAATTTAACGTCGCCGGCGACGCTAATATTCGGCAGACGACGAAAAATGGCGTTTAACACAAGAACACGCACGCCGTAGCATGTTTCCCTCGCTATGCACACTGTGTGACTGGTCTATAACCTTTGTTGTTTTAATATTAGTGAGTACGAGTCAAAAATATCATGTAATATACACATTTGTTGATTAAAGTTATGGAAAACTTAAAAGTTGGCCTACGAATTACCTGGATGTCTTTATCCTCATATCAATGTTCCCCATCTGTTTTGGGGTATGGTTATTTTTATGTGTAAAATATATCTCTGTTCTTCCAATGACCTAGACTATCATTTGAGAGCAAATTGAAGAAATTTCATATTTTGTGAAAATGTGCCAGTGCCGCTTTAATGGGATAGACTCAGTCAAAGAGCGATAATTTTTCTCTCCCTGCAGAACCCTTCGACTGACAAGGCATTACTTTTAAAGTCCTTACCCCTCTGAATTGAACTGCTACTTGAGACTACTTCCAATGCTTTAGAATTGCCCTACGTAAACCGTAATATGTAATTAAGGAGCAATTTATGCTAAATTTCATTGAAAAGGTTCGTAAGACAATGACAGTCATCCTCTGAACAAACACCTTTCAATGGGAGGACTTCCTTAGTCATCAAGATTTGTAATTGTTGTTAATTTTAACTCTAAAATTGTACCACAATATTATTTTAGAAGCAACTTCGAAATTATCCGTCCGTCTGGTGCCATTTGAAAATCTAACCAAGCTACTTTAGGAAAATGCTAATTTGAAGTATGAACAATCTTAAGCTGAGGTGTTTAGATTCCAAACAATTTTCTCTATTCACATCCAAAATGTGTTCGTTACCATGGCTACTATAAGAGCCTTCCATTTAGCATTTTAGGGCTATTTAAGAGCCGTTTTATTCCAGTACATTTTAGATTCTAATTCTGAAAACATTAACATGATTAAGAATTTGTTATCTTTATCCCAACATTTTCACAATCATTGATTACAAATTTTACGACTAATCATGTCAGGTTTCTCATTCCATATATATAATCTATAAATAATCTTTTCTACCTATTAAGTAGTTTTGAAGAGGGTTTTACTGTTGGCATCTTACCATTAGGCGTCAGATCTATCCCAGACCACATAAGCTGAGAGATAAAATTCAAGTGGAAGAGATCATCCTTATTTTAGGCCATGATACGTTTGCGATTTAACGATCTTTTCGTGCTACAGCGCTGGGGATCACTTACTTCCTTCACTAAAATTTTTAAAATATTATGTAAACCAGGAAAAGCTGTATCCCCAAATTAAAAGATTGCACATTATTTAGAAAAATGAATAAAATGTCAACTCAATTTACTTCCAGAATGTCAGTGACCAACATGTACACGTAAACTCAAGCGAACAATAGAGCTAATGATATTCAACAATCAACCTAAGACACTTCAGATCTTTTCTCAACAGGGAATGCAGGTCCATTGTTACTGCTCACAATGTTGAAAAGATTTTAATCTATATCAGGTGTTATGACTTCCCCGTATTGAGCTCTAGTATCTGTTCATAACTTAAAGGGCAGCATACTCACCTCGCTCATGATTTTTAAAAATGTAGGTCGCTGAATACCATTGCCTTTCTTGGTAAATTGAATAAAAATAGGGGTTTTCATGGTTTTAAAGACAATAACTTGCGGATTTAGATTATGCACAAATTAGGTCAGCCCTTGCCATGGGCTTTTCTTTCATTAATTTTGTCCCTTTACATTTTCTTTTTGAAAAAAAAAGGATTAATCATATGGTCAAAGTTAATGAAACACACAGTAGAATCTCAAGATTTCTTTTATCGCGAACGAGGAAAGAACTCGCGCCAATGCAGCAAGGACATATCATTCGAAATCTGTTCAACTGCATGCACAATAACAATGGACCAGATGTAAAAGAATGTGAAGTGTGTTCTGGGCCGATTATCGAGTATCATTAGCCCCATTGTTCGCTTGAGCATGTTGATGTTATGTCTATCCATTGGTCACTGATATTCGAGAAGTAAATTGAGTTGACGTTTTATTCATTTTTCTAAATAATGTGCACCCCTTTCATGTGGGGACAAAGCTTTTCCTGGTTAAAATAATATTGTTTTAATTTTAGTGAAGGAAGTAAGTAATCCCCAGGTCTGGAGCACGAATATTTAATTAAAAGGCCAACATTGTCTCATGTACCATGGCCTATTTCAGTTCATACAATGCCATGTAATTTTACTGGACCGGCAGTCCAAGAGAGACCTCTACCAATGGGCTTTACATTGTCACCTTTATTGAGCGGATCAGTTTCATACTTTGATTTCTTAAAATTTCTTCCATACCAGAATGTAAACAGAAGCTGTCAGGTCTCAAAATCGTCAATTTCAGTGATGTTTTTGAATATCTACCAACATATAGCCACCAATTTAATACCTACAAGCTTAAAGGTACATAACGCATGGGAAAAAAAATTACATAAGAAAAGGACTCTTACGAAATCACTTTCACGAGTTTGAAAACATTCTGATTTTACATTTCTGTAAAAACCGTAAAACAGGGAGAGTTCCGGGGGGGGGGAGGTGTAGTGCCCATTGAGTCCTGTCGAATTTTTTGGTTTTCACAAACTAAAAACAGTATTATACCTGTGACACTTTTCCAAGTATATTTGATAGCATCGTAAACAAGACGAATATTTCCGCCGATTATCACGAATCATTGTTATTATTCAAATTTGCAGGGAGCATTCTTGAATCTATTTGCAAGTATCTTTGCACAGGCTTATAGCTACATTTGGGAAGTGATGTTGAGCGCACGTTCTTTAATTGTGTTTACACATTTGGGAATCAGATTTATAACATCACGTCTTTGATAAGTGCACTCATTAACCAGAGGGAAAAACATTTTGACAGATGCAATCAGATCAGTTTTGATATCCTTCCAAAATGGTAAACCTGGTCAGGAATACACACCCAGGACTTTTGTTAGGCATTGATTTTAGAGTTTTTGCATATTCTTTAAAGAACACTATCAGTGATCTCCCAAAATAGTCAAAATATTTGAATTTTGCAGGAGTGCTTTAAAATGTTAGAATTCCCATAAGTTACTTTTGCCAACTGAAAACTTGACAGAAAAAGAAGAAAACTGCCAGAGTTCAAAGATACAAATCTCCATTCAATTGCATGCTGTATTAGTGTCCGGCCGGAGAGTAATGCTAAAATGTCCGATTTTTGCTTTATTGGGTTGCCTACAGTCCTTATCATTTGCAGGGTATGTTAAAACACCTGTACATGTTACAGTCGTGCAAAAATCGATTTTTGATGATTTTTTTTCGATGGTTCCTGATTTAGCAAATCACTGATAGTGCCTAGAAATCAAACCACTGATGCTTTTGTTCAGTTGTTTAGTCTTTAATTCTTAGTATATAGTTGTAAAAACTTATCAATTCGTCGTCATTTATATTTTTATTGTAATGTTGATTAAATCGCACCTCTTCTTTCAGAATTTGATTCGAAAGCGAGGGCTCCCTTATCCCATACAAGTTTAGGATTTGATTTATTGACAAAATTACTTTTCTCTAAATTCGGAGTAATTTGTTTTATTCATAGCCAAAAGGCTTTGTGCGCATTCTCTCATCGAATAATAACCAATGTAATCTAATTTGAATTTGAGGTCGGCCAACCAAATAAATTTTACAGTTGATTTGTGATCAAACATACTCTCAGTTTTAAGAGTTACCTGGGAGAAACTTGGCCAATGCATTGGCAATGCAGAAACCACCAAACGAATGGAAGCGTGTGACTTACTCCAGTAAGATAATCGACCTGTATCACACAGCCGAAAAGAACATACTTGTTAGACGCATAGTTACCCTTTTTCTCTTTACACGATATGAACATCCAAGATGGCGTTGGGGTAAGTCATGTTATTTGCTTTGTTTTCAGTGTAGTTTTTTTCAATGTTTAGTTTTCAATAACAAGGCAAAGCGTAAAATGTCAAGGTTTGACCGTACGCGGTAGTTGTTTGACCACGCCCCCCCCTCCTCCAGGAGCATGTCTCCCTCACTACCTCAAAGGGCAGCTATTATTTGTATTTATTTTTTTGACTTGGATTTTTTCCCTCTAACCTAAAAATATGAAAATTTTATATATTTTAAAAGAGCAGTAGCGAGATTCGACCCCAAGACCACTGTATCATGAGGTCAACTACCGGACCTCAAGACCACCGGAGGATTGGCCTGTGCCAGAGTGCAATTCTAATCTTTGATTCATTTACGGAATAAAATTGGATAATGCTCTGGTGATTTTGTTTTATGGTCAGCACTCAAGTTGGGAGGTGGGGAGTAGGACCCAGGTCAAACATCATCGTACCCCTCAATACAGAAAAGGTTGGACACAATAGTAACCCTCGATTATCAACGCTGGTAGGAGTACTCGCAAATGGTGTGGTTGGCACTTGTTCACCGGGTCTGTTCAATAGGGGCCATTTAAGTTTACCACAGGGGTCAAACTTTTAAAATGCTCAATCATGGGAAAGTATGCATATGTCCGTCTAGTAATAAGGATCCAAAAATGTTTGATAGGTGTACCATCTATGACCAAAGGGTTTGGAGTTATTAGGATAAAAATGCTTAACATGGTATAAAAAAGGTCAATTTAAAGCTATCAGAGCTAAACTTCGTTGCGCATGCATGGTGCATAATATAATAAATATATATATATAATATATATATTATATATATATATATATATATATAATATATATATAATTATATATATATATATATATATAGAACATAAGTATATTTCCTTATCCTTAAATTCAGCTGTAGAGTGCTCGATACAAAACAAAGTAGAGCCTATGTAGCATATTTCACTAAAACATTTAATTTTCACTGTTGTTCCTGGCAGTTTATGCCGAACGCATGCATAAGACAACTGAGCGTAGTTTTGTTGGGTGCTGGAGGATTCGCGGGGAAAAATGCGTGTTCGTGCGTGAAGTAAACGCAAGAACGGTGATGGTATCTGAGGGTGTAAAGTGCGTCAGAGCAGCGCACGAAAGATGCATTCCGCTAACTCAGGGCAAACCCGCAAATGTTGCTCAGTTTTCTTCTTGCAGTGTGTTTTCTTATTATGGCGACATTTGATATTAGTTCTGATTTTTTGTGATCAGATTTTTGTCCTCATTTGAAGTATAGCTAGCTTTTCATCAATACCTAAGTTGCATTGCCAGACTCGCGTATGGTGTGGATTTGTTTAGGATGTTCCCATTTTATGGTAATTGGAACGTTCCTATCAGTTCTCCATACGTATTTGGGATAGTTTGTTTCTTTCTCGTACTTATCATGTGTTTTGACGATATTGTTGTGATTGTAATCTGCCTTGTAAAAGCCTCCCGAAATGATGGATGCGTCATTTGATTTACAGTTGCTTGTACAAATGGCCTCAGATAAGCATTCTCCACGTAACGGACAATTCGCTTGGATTCTACAGTTGCATGCCTTTGATCGGTCGGTTTCTTTACTGCTCTTGATGACCTTTGCGTTATGTGATTCTTATGATCGATAGTATATTTTTATGCAACTATAACTCATTCTGACCGGTTATGCGATTGAATATCATTATGCAACTTGGTCTAGCGGGAAAATGCTATCTATGAGTTGAAGACAAGAAGGTTCCCCCACATTGTTTACGTACCGTGCTGTCTTGGAGTGTCTTAAACCATATAACTTTCTCGAGCTGTCCCTCTTTTTCCCTTTTGGTTTTTCGGTTCTGGCTGTGTACTTAATGGTATGTTGTAACCGCTTGATTTCAGCGCCCGTTATAAATGGGTGCTGTTTTGCTCAATTACTTTGGTTAGAAGATTGCTGTGATCCTCTTCTCTACGGCGGACGGGTTATTCCTGATTATTTGCGGCGGGTGGTTAGAGTCAGTATTAATATACATCTGGGTGTATCTTGGTTTTTATGTAGGTTGATAGACCCATAAATGCCATGTTAATGTCTAGATAATTAACAGATTCAAATTCGTTCTGCACTGTATATTTTCAGGGATAGTGACTTGAAGATGTTTATTAATTTCTGGCGCTTCCTGTCGCTTTCCATTCCCGAGGTATGTCGTACACTGTAAAAATAGGGAGTAAAAAGGGGAAGCTCTGTAAGAGTAAAATCTTACTCGAAAATGGAGTAAATTCACTCAAAATGAGTGAAATTACAAATTGTACTCAAAATGGAGTGAAATTACTCCATTCGAGTAAGATTTACTCTTTTTACAGAGCATTCCCCTTTTTACTCACATATTTTTTACAGGGTAGGACGGCTAAAACCGCGTCACGTACAGTCCGGACACTTTCCGTTGTTGCAAGTCTTGGTTAAGTTTCTTTAGTATGTACAGACTACTAATCAATACCTCAGACCCGTCTAGGCGAAAATGGGAACGTCGAATGCGTTATTTGTGTCCTCCTTAACCCATGCTTTCCCTTCGTTAGTCGAAGAGCAATATTTTTGGAGCCTAATGGTTCCTTTCAAAGTCAGCTATTTTGGAAAGGTTTGGCCCAATTCCATGCTTTTCAAGTGTTTTCCGATATGGAAGGATAATAGTCTACGATGTCAAACACCATGAAGGTTAGATCGTCTTTATTTTGAGGTCGGTAAACCATTCTACAACTGAGGGTGACTTCGCCATTGGTTTACGCGTGTTTTAAGTCTTATATCGTTGTTCATTCTGTCCTAGCATTGTTTGCTTACCTTACCAAGTTCGTTCTTGGTGGCTTATCAACCTGCAACTGGTGGTATTTGAAGTTCTCCTATGATCCTTGAGTTAGTGATGAAGGATTGTCTTTCTGCAGTGTTGTCGATTCTATCATTGATGTTAAGTCTGTTTGTGATTATAGTAGATTCCGCTTCTCTTTCAGGATGATGGATCGGCCGTCGGCAAACTGTTATTCTGCGTGATGTTTTGTCAGTTAGGCAATGTTCATAGTCTCTGGGTTCCATTTCGTATAAGTTTCTCGTTTATCTGCGGGGACGAAAAGATTAATTCGAAAGAGTGAATTTTCTCCACATCTTCTTATCAGTACGGACTGGGAAAATTTCTTAATGTTTGAATTGTATATTCTCGACCATATCGAGCGGTCTGTCAAAATTGCACCATACCTTCAATTGGGCGGCGATTTCTTTGTCTTTAAACCGAAATTGCTTTCATCTTGGTCATTGTCGTTCATCGGTGCTGTCATCCGTTATGTCGTGTGGTAGTTTTCTGCTCATGTGCTGTGTGAGAAAGAAAGAAGGCCTTCCACCTAATGCGGTTGATGACACTCTTCTACCTTCCAACGAGTCTTGAGGTATTCCGTAGAGATGGATATTGGTGGTTCTTGTCGGAATAACGCAGGCTGAATTTTCAAGGGTTAGCTGTGGTTGCTGTTACTGATGAAAAGTGCTCTACCTTGATGAAGGGAGCGTTATTTAAACATAAAGTATATTCAATTCCAGCTGTAGAGGCTCGATACTAAAAACAAATAGAGCGATTAGCAGATTTCACTAAAACATTAATTTCAGCTGTTGTACTGGCAGTTGTCATGCCTAACGGCTTTTCATCAGACAACTGAGCGTAGTTTTGTTTTGTCTGATTCGCGAGGAAAAATGTGTGTTTGTTGCGTGAAGCTCACGCAAGAAAGGTGTGCGTTGAGGGTGTCAAACGAAGCGTCAGAGCAGGTACGAAGAAGGCATTCCCGCTAATTCAGGCAAACCGACAAAGGTGTTAATTTCTTCTTCTTGCAAGTGTGTTTTTCGATTATGGCGACATTTGACTATTTAGTCTGATTTTTTTCTGATTTTTTGCACTGAAGTAAAGCTTTCATCATACATAAGCGCAGTGTCAAGATCGCGTTTCTGCGTGTTGGATTTTTTAGGAATTCCCATTCTATGGTATATTGGTAACGTTTCCTATTCAGTCTCCATACGTCTTTGGATGATAGTTATATAGGTTTCTTTTCTACTTATATGTTTGACACGATTTATTTGTGATGTTAAATCTGTTTTAACGCTCCTCCCGAAAGGCCTAATGTTATGACTTGGATCGTCATTTGATTTTACGGATTTGTACCACTAGGACTCAGATAAGCATTCTCCACGTAATGGACAATTGCTTGGATTCTACAGTGCATGTTGATAGGCTCGGTTCTTTATGTCTGAGGAACTTTCGTTATGGATTATGATCGATCTCTATTTTCAGCAACTATAACTCATTGACGGGATGGCGATGGATTATTGGAATATCTTATGCACTGTGCATCGCGGGAATGCATAGTTGAGTTTGAAGAAGGTTCCCCCTACATTGTTTTACGTCCTCTGCTGTATGGAGGGTTAAACCATTACTTTTCTTGATCTGTTCCTCTTTTTCATTTTTTGGTTCCTTTCTGTCTGTGCATGTACTTATAATGGTATGCTTGTAAACCGCTGATTCAGAGCCTCGTATAAATGGGTGCTGTTTTGTCAAATACTTCTTGGTTAGACGAATTTGGTGATCCTCTTCTCTTACGCGGTGGTAATTCCTGATGATTTGCGGCGGGGGTTAGAGTCAGTTTATTAACATCACACGGGGTATCGCGGTTTTCTGTATGGCTGTATGAACCCGATTAAGAGCCAGGTTAATGTGAGATAATTAAAAGATTTTCAAATTCGTCTGCACTGTGGATTTCGGAAGTGACTTGAAGATGCTTATTAATTTCTTGAGCTCTGTCCGCTTCAACTTCGGAGTATGTCGTAGGACGGTAAACGTCGTCACGGTACTGTCCGACAAATCGTCTGCGACTGTGATTTTCAGGGATAGTGACTTGAAGATGCTTATTAATTCTTGCGCTTCCCGCCGCTCACTTCCGAGTTAGTCGTAGGACGGATAAACCGTCAGTAGGTTTTACAGTCCGACCAAATTCGTCTGCACTGTGATTTTCAGGGATAGTGCCTGAAGATGCTATTATTCTTGCGCTCCTGTCCGCTTCAATTCCCGAGTTATGTCCGTAAGTGTACGGCTAAACCGTCGTCACGGTACAAGTCCGACAAATTCGTCTGCACTGTGAGTTTCAGGGCTAGTGGACTTGGAAGATGCTTATTAATTCTTGCGCGTCCTGTCCGCTTCACTTACAGAAGTTATGTCGTAGACGGCTAAAACACGTCGTCACGGTACAGTCCGAACAAACTCTCTGCATGTGCATTTTCAGCGGATAGTGACCCTGAAGATGCTATTAAATTCTTGCGCTTCCTGTCCGCTTGACACTTCCCGATTATGTCGTAGGAATGGCTAAACCGTCGTCCGGTTACAGTCGACAAATTACGTGACGACGGTTTTGCCGCATACGAATAACTCCGGAAGTGAGCGGACAGGTAAGAGCAAGAATTAACGCATCTTCAAGTCACTATCCCTGAAATCACAGTGCAGACGACTTTGAAATCTGTTACTATCTAGACATAACATGGATTTAAATAGGGTCTAGACAAGCCATACAGAAAACCCAGCGATACCCGAGTATGTTGAAAACTGACTCTAACACCGCCGCAAAGAATCAGGAATTATACAGACGCACGGAATAGAGAGGAGGATCAACAGCATATCTTCTAACCAAGAAGTATTGATAAAACGCACCCATTAACGCGGCGCTGAAATCAAGCGGGTACAAGCATACCATTAGTTAAGCACAGGACCGAAGAAGGAGACAAAAAAAAGGGAAAAAGAGGACAAGAGCGAGAGAAAAGCTAATCTGGTGTAACCCTCATACAGCAGACGGCAGAAAAACACAGGTAGGGGGAACCTTCTTCAAACTCATAGATAAGCATTCCCGCAGAGGGACACCAAGTTGCTAAGATATTCAATCGCATACCGTCAAATGAGTTTATGTCATGAAAATATGAGATCGGGCATAAAATCCATAACCGCAAGGTATCAAGAGCAGTTAAAAGAAACGAGCTCTCAAAACATGCAACTGTAGAATCCACGCAAATTGTCCGTTACGTGGAGAATGCTTATCTGAGGCCATAGGTACCAAAAGCAAATGTAAAATTCAAATGACGAACCAAGTCCTACATAGGCTTCGGGAGGAGCGTTATTTAAAAGCGATTTAACAATCACAACAATCGTTCAACATGATAAGTACGAGAAAGAAACAGAACATCCAAATAGTATGGAGACTGAATAGGAAACGTTCCAAATATACCATAGAATGGGAAATCATAAAAAATCCAAACAGCGAAACGCGGGAGTCTGGACAATGCAACTTTTGTATTGATGAAAAACTATCTATTACGTCAATGAGGACCAAAATCTGATCACAAAAAATCATAACTAATATCAAAATGTCGCCATAAAAAGAAAACACACTGCAAGAAGAGAAAAAAAGAACACTTTGGCGGGTTTGCCTGAATTAGCGGTAAATGCATTCATCGTGCGATTCTCTGGACGCATGCGTATACACCCTCACGCACACACCTTTCTGCGTTTAGCTTCACCTCACGAACACGCAGTTTTTCCTCGCGAATCCCAGACAAATCAAAACTACGCGCCGTTGTCCTGATGAATGCCGTTAGGCATGAAACGCCAGTAACACCAGCTGAACAATTAAATGTTTTCGTGAATCATGCTATTATAAATATATATCTATCGCAGCCATTTTCTGCACGCTTTTTTACAAGGCAGGTATTACATTAAAAGCAAGACTCACATAAAATGTATATTTCGAAAACTTTCAAAAGGTCTGACTTTGGCACAATACTGATCGAAAAGACATGCCGAGATACCTTTTTTTTGTGCCGTGTATATATATAAATTATATCATATATATATAATATATATATATATATATATATATATATATATATATATATATCTATATATATATATATATATACACTCCTCTCTATATCTCATTCTCTTTCTCTATCTCTTATATCTATCTCTCTCTCTCTCTCCCTTCCACGTCTACCAGACCTTTGGAAAAGGCAACCGTTACTACGTCTGAGTTTCACGGTCATAGAGTTAAAAAAACCCATCCAACTTACGAATCACTGGGTACCGATCTTCAGATCGGTACCAGTGATCGGTACCAGTGATCGAAGTGATGTATACCGTGAAACTCAGAGTAAAACGGTTGCCTTTCCAGAGGGTCTATTACTTTGTAATTATTTTACGCTCTCCTATAGTGGGATTGAGCACTCTTATTCCCAAAGAGAGGTCACCTGTAAATAATACTGTTTTAAAAAAAGGGGAAATACTTTCTTGTATTGAACAGTTTTGGTAAAAAATTATAATGTTTGAAAAAAATGTTTATTTTATGTTCATTTCACTCTAATAAAAAGTTGACCCGGATCGGTGCAGGTGTTGGCTGTTCTGGCAATGGTTTGTGCATTCGAAACGAAATCATGTTATGGTTACACTTGTCATTCATAGTGGATATGTTGGAAGCAACTGCAACAACATCGGTAAGGCTAGAGGAAAAGTGGCATTTCGTAATCCTAGCACCTTCATTTTTTCCTTCAGTTTTTCATTGTTCACTAGGGTCGCCAGATGAATCAACGAGAAGTGCATTTTTGTCCTGTAAGTTTTAGGGATAATACGAGTATAATGGGCTTGGGCGGTACTCATTTTAACGTCCGCCAGCGAGCGCGTTAAATCATGATGGCATCCCCGACCTCTAGCCTTTTATTAGTCATCTCTATGGTCTCTGTTCGCAAAAGAAAGAATGATAACGAGAATAAATTAATATCAGGATCCCCGATAATAATTCAGTGGTTGCTGAAATAGGTAGGATATATATAGCCCCATGCTTCGGTCTATGCTCATCCATTGGTTGTTCAATTGGTCAGTCAAGTCAAGTTTAGCTCTATGTTAGTGATGGCCGGACAGAAATTTTTGTGTTTCCAGCTCCGCCGGGTTAAATTTACAATTGGATATCGTTCTATTTACAAAATCGCTTCTTTTATACACGTACGTACTTTGGGCATACTTATTCTGCAGTAGTTTAACTTGACAATTAACCACACCACTCTCAAAATTTCAAATTTGGAAAATTCAAGAAATGTGCGGAAACAGTACTTTCCTTCGTCTGTAGGCGCTCGTCGCTCGTCTATAATAGTCCAAAGGTCGTGGTTTCAATTCCGCCAACGTAAAAATTTTACTGATGTTAGAGTTAGAGATTACAATGGAAAAACATCAGATTGCCGATGAAGTTAAAATAGCTAATAGCTGCCTTATGAGATAATGAAACTGGTTATGGTCCTGGGTCATGCTATAGGGCAAGACGCACACATGCAGACAACAGAGGGCCAGTTCGGTTTATACAGCTGTACAAATCACATATTATTATTGTAACCCTTTGTTACGTATTTTAAATAATGGCTAGTTCAAGTCGATGGAATATAGTATACTGCCGGTTTATAACTCTATATATGGACAATAGGGTAACAGTGGGGGGGGGGGCACACATGTGGTCCAGTGATAAAGCGCCCGACTCGCGCGCCAAAGGTTGTGAGTTGAGCCCCACTGCAGCCAACATATTGTACCCTTGAGTAAGGCCTTTACCTCAATTACTCCCTCTACCCGTTGTATAATGGGTACCGGTATTATTCAATGTCGGGCAGGTAACAGACTCGCTGTAGAGGAGGTGTAGCGATCCCCTTACAGCAACATTTATATGGTGGAGTCTTGGCCTAATCACTCCAAAGAGAGATGGGCACTCTTTTCCTGTGTACACATCAGGTCCGTCCCCTTTACCTTTCCTTTTTTTTTTGGGACATAAAAACAGCGCGTTTATACTGCGTCCGTGCAAATTGGCGTTTGCATGACATACAGATTTACGCAGCGTGACGATCACCACGCGATGACTTTGGCTCGTTCGATTGAAACATTTGTTTTCAAGAGGGATATAGTTATTTAAATGAATAAAAAAAGAATGATATTACAATATTTTTGACAGATAAAATATGTCGATAAAAAGCCAAAAATTACACATTTCTAAGCGAGGATGAGAATACGCCGACATCCACCACTCAAAATATTCAAAAGTTGGATGCCCATCCATTATGACACCATCTAAAGTGACATTTGGATAGTGAATTTGTAATTTACTCTGCGCTCATCAATTTCACATCTATTTGCCCATTACTATCTTTAGCGACTATAGAGAATCTTGTGTTGCCGGTGGTGCGTCGAAATTTGGTAACAATCAAAATATAGTAGTTTTTTGTACCGTGTACTCAGTGCTTCTCTATGGAGTAATTCATTATACAGATTTTTGGTCAATAGCTTTGTAATATTTGCAATTTATCTGTTTGGAGTCGTATTTTTATTTATTTTTGAGCATGTTTTGTGGATTATATTGAAAGCAACCGACGATTAAAATGATGAACATGATTTTCTTATTCGGTTACAAGAAGACACAGCTGCCAGACTGGTTAGAAGGGCGCACACCACCAAATAATCCTCCCATTGAAATACACGTTAAAATGGCTTATGTGCGTTGTCATGGTCTGTCTGGCGGGAATGCAGGCTATACTCGATTCATCTGATATGTGACCCCGTACCATTCTTGCGGAGGTAAAAAATTCAATGAGGCGCAGGGACTTCTGTTAATCGTGTTATTGTGAGGAATGTTAAGGCCTGAATACACTATTGTGCGTTTCCATACATGAATGAAATTGTATTTAGTGGCAGGTGAGTGAATTATATGACCGGAGTGTTCTCCAAGATAATCCGGTGGGGCACGTGCATTTGAATTCTTTCATTTTCCCTCTCCGACTTAATTAAATAGGTCCAAAACTCCAGGGGGACGAACGTATCAACGCGAATCGACTAGTTTTGACGAAGCGAAAAGGATTTGGCAGAGAATTATAGTAATACATTGTCAATACGTACAACACAAATGACCGCACACAGCACGAGTTCAACCACAAAAAAGCCACAATTCCCGCGGCAAAAATACGCCAAAATTCCCACCAGACATACCATGATACAACTTCCATGATACCGTGCAAAAGAAACGGCCAAGAAACACCGTAGGCCCTTTTTCCCACCTTCCCTGATCAAATGTACCCGCGCGTATTTAGTCGCCTAAAATAAATGGGAATGAGGAATTGTGACGGACAGTAATTTCATGTTTTTCAGCTCCTGCGTACGCGTACGATCGAAGCTAAAGCAGAATATTATCGAGAGCCCCTAACCAATAACACTACGTGCACGGTCGTTTTTACAGGAAAAACTACCAACATTTGATGGTTACCAAATACTACTACTTTTTGATATCGATTATTAGTAATATACAAAATGCTACCAAATTTCGATATCGAAAAAATAATAACATTTCAAATACCATTTCTCGACGCAGCACCGGTGTGAAAGCAGATATAGTCCGGCGGGAGCCACAGTCCGGGGCTCCATAGACGATAACGGAATAAAACGTGAAACTAATGTTGTGTGAAGAGTCAACTGAATCGATTGCCCTATTGTTCACCATTGTTCCCGGACTATGAGTACGCCGGACCATAATTACTTCTACACCGGTCTGACGTAGGGCGAGTTTGGTGATTCGTAACTAAAAAAAAATTCTGGTCATCATATGTTCAAAATTTGGTTATTTGGTGATTTTAGCTTGTACTTTGGGGTGATATTGTTGTATTTCCTCTCAGTGTGAGAGTTTTACATGTGAAAGAAACATGCTTAAAGTTGCCATAGTTTTTCCAATAGACTATACTGTGTATAAGTGAGTTAGTGCTGTGTGTAACCTACACATGTTGTTGTTCTCTTGCTCTATACGTTTTCTATGTTCACCTTGTCCTTTGACTGTATGTCTTTCACCGCTATACAGAGCCTAATGAACCGCCTTTTCAGATATCTGAATGTCCTCATTCAATGGAAGGTTTCAGTAACAGTCCATTTGTATACGCTCCTATCAGTTGGAAACCACCCACAGTGGTATCAACTTTACCAGGGGCAACTATGGGCGTCAGAAGCAGTTTCAACAATGCGGATGCCGTATTTGTAAAACCCGGATGGGCAGCACTAAGAGCAGCACTTATTGAGTACGAGATCTGGATGATCTAGGCAATACTGCTACATGTGCCTTCAGCGTTGCGGCCTCAGGTAAATTCGTTACCATTAATATCTAATTGTTATTTCCTTGAAAAGTTTGATTAAACATCAATGGCGATTTGAATAAGCCCTTTCGGAGTTCGGACATCGCACTCGGGGATAGCAATGGTCAAGTTAGAAAGGTATACTTCCGGTTCGGAATGAGTATCGGAAAGTGCATTGAGCCAGGTCAGATCGAGCAGACGACCAGTGAAACGAACAATTTGAATTTTGAGCAATAGGTGAGAGCATGATACGCAACTGTTCCCAGCATTTCTATAATTTCGGCATACCAGCATTTCTATCATTCCCGGCACAAGCTTAGAAGAAATGCTTACCATCACAATTACATAGCAGCTCTGCGTTTTGCACACAATCACCTAGCCATCCAGTTATATCAAGGGGACGCCATGCAAGTTGTACAGGGATCGCTCCACACCGGAAGTGGGTTTATCTCACCGGACATGGAACTCCGGAAAGGCTTATCAGAGGCATAACGTTGATATACCAAAATGGAAACAAATCGTGCGCCTTATTTTCCATTTTTTGCACTGTTGTATTGAAAATTGTTGTAGTAAAGACCCATGTAAGTGGTTAAGCGTAACATGCCGTATTTGTCAAGAAATGATGATTTTTATGCTTTGTTTACTAATAAAAGTCGGGATCCGACTTCTGTAGGTCGAGAAACAGTCGTAAATTGCATCTTCTTAAGTGTCTGTTTTCACAAAAAACAGTAATATAAGGTGTTGATATGACCTAACACTAGCAATTTAGAGACAAAATGGGCATTTTGAATTTGGAAAAAATGACTGATAGGTGCTTGAATATAAAATGCAAAGATGGGTGCGTGAAGAAAAAATAACAAAATAAAGGTGTGTTATTTATTTTGTAGTCGCCGATACAAACATACAGCTTGTAGGTTGTCCACAATCAACCATCGTAACTACAGTAGACTTTGGCTCTGTCAGTAAAGAGGTATCGTGGACATACCCCACCGCCTTTGTTCAAACTAGCGGAACAACACATCAGATTGCACAAAGTTCCGCCTCATATTATCCTGACTCCAAAGGACTCTTCAACGTCGGGAATTCTCTGGTCTACTACGTGTTCGGTCAGCGTAACTCAAACCCTCGTGTTTGTTCTTTTGTGGTAGAAGTACATCCATGTGAGTAATATAGGCTAAAGCACTGACGATTTTAGATATAGAAATAGTAACGGTATTATCGTCTGAAATTTTATTTGTGTTACTTCATGCATATTGTTGAGTGTATGGTTTATTTTTAATGTGTTGACACTGAAATAGAAACTGAAGGCCGAATAGATAAAAGTGGAGTGGATTCATTAAAGGTCCATGACCCGATCACTAATAGCCTCGTCCCCAGAAACCCCAGATTTTACCGGAAGTGATCGACATTTTAGTATCAGAAGAAAACTACTATTTTTCTCATTTACCCTGTGAAATCTTAGAGCCAAAAGATGTTTGTTTGGAAGTTATGAGCGAAAATGTGGCCCATTTTGGTGGACCAATATTAATTTTATACAGTACTCTATGCATGGGGCTTACAAAATCACGTTTTTAGCTCTCGCATCAAAACGGATTGAAATATCGGCGCGAAACTTTACAGATCGGGTTTTGGAGTGAAAGCCAATCTATTAAGATGAAAACTTTATATCCTTAAATCGGGCCACCCCCTTAAAGTGCTCATGTTCTATGCAGATAAATTGCCACGATGAATTTAAAATAAATTTTAATTTCATGATCATGGTTATCCTGACTACGTGGTTCACCTAAAAATTTGAAATATTTCTGCAAGTGATTGATCTGTACTTCCTGCATGCTTAGCTTGTTCTGGAAGACAAGTCTGGCCAAATTAACCTATTGACCTCCTGTGAAATTGCCCTATGTTATATAGACATATCTTTGCCTGTATATTTTGATGCTTTTGTTACAATTCGTACAATTAAATCTATATAACAAACATTAATTTCGCTTTAGGCTGTGGCGAACAATATGTCGCGCTCTCATGTCACAGCAGCCGGCAACGTCCCGCTGTGCATGGATTACACCAACATCATCTCATGCACTGCTGCCATTTGAAAACACGGATATTTACTTTGGATTTCCCAAGAAAAATCGAAGACCGTGTAGAAATTTTTTTGGTCTAAAATGGTTCCTTTTATACCACCTGAACCGTTAAGCAGAAAAACTTCTAACCGGTCACATATTTTTGTTCTAAAACCTTATTATTAAACCCGGATATCAAATTTCCACAGACGTCTACTAAAGTCTGTTGAAGAAACTCTATTTGAACAACGACAGTCATAACAATAGCTCAGCAGGACGTTGTTGGCTGCTGTGCTCTCATGTTATACAAGTTCTTTAAAGTACATCGATAGGTTACGGGTTCACCTCAAAGAACGGATTAAAATGAATGGCAATCGATCTTCAGATGAGACCATGCAAAGATGTTGTCTCAATCCACTCCACGTGAAAGTCGTATTGATTGTCGTGGATTGGGATGCAGTAAAGTCATGGCAGGCGGGCAGTGGGCGGGCGCCGGGCGGGCGCCGGGCGGGCAGGCAGGCAAGCAGGCATTTTTTTTATGAAAACTTTGACAAATGTGTCTGCCGTCGCCTGTCAGCGGCTGTGTAGAAGGCCTTTTATTTGCACGTCTTTCAAAACAACTCTTACATAATTGCTATTTATTATTTTCAGGGCGGCTGTCCCGCAGCGTAGGTAGACGAAAGAAAAGGGACCAATTTCCCGGTAAGTATGCTATTTGGTTGCGTTCATAATGAGAATAGAAGTTACATATTCAAATTTAAAAAATGTTGAGTGTGAATTCTGAAAAAAGTACTCATAAGTGACATCATTCAAAGTGGTATTTTGTTGCATTATCTCAGGGGTGGGGGTGGGCGGGGTGAGGCACTTGTATTCAAAGTTGGATATGATGCGTGAATAAAAAAAGAAACGCGTCAAAGAGTCCTTTTTTTCAACAGCGCTGTATGCGAGTCGAGTACATTGATTAGGGTGTCAACAGCAAGATATGGAAAATGGTATGTTTTTTCTTAACCCTGAAATTGTAATGTACATGTTTAGGGCATGTAATACTCATATCAAGCAGAGATCAAATTCATCAAAAATACTGTAAATCTGAAGTAAAGCAAAACAAGATAATAAATCACTATGAGCTAATGAAATCTCAATTCCCTTGGCACAGTTCAGTAGGTTTCATTCACCGATGTATTTAGAAAATGCACCCCTGTTTTTTAGGTATGATATATGATACCCAGATCACACAAGGTCAGTTCATGTCAATGTATGTACAAGTACAACCCACTGAACTGTGTCCTTGGTAGATGAGGTTATTGTAACTCATAGTGAATGATACAATGCATTGTTTCCTATTTAGGGCAGTATAAAAAGACCAAAATACATGTTTATGGTATGTTTTTAGTCGGTGGAAATACTTGTTTAGGTGCATTTTGTACGTCCATGTTCACGCATCATATCCATTTGCATTATTGGAGATATGAAGATCACACAGTCTCACTTGTATAGGTTCGTCAATCATTTTACTCTCGCCAGGAACTTTCTAGGTTTGTTCCTTTTTAAAGCGTTAACGCTTGTTGTTCCGCTAGTTAACGTTAACGCTTTTCAAAATACATATCAATGTTTTCGATAACCACATAAGGGAGATCGTTCTTAGGTATATGAAGATCACGATGGTAGTAAAATGTTAAAACACACATAAATAGTTGGTTTAATCCCCACTCCATTATGAGGTCCCCTTAAATCCCATCTCCATTTTGAGGTCCCTCACACTCACACCTCTATGTTGAGGTCCCTTACACTTAAATCTAATCTCTCGTATGTGAGACATAAGTACTTAAAATGTCTTTCCGTTTTGAGGTCCCTTACACTTAAATCTAATCTCTCGTATGTGAGACATAAGTACTTAAAATGTTGTCTTTCCGTTTTGAGGTCCCTTACACTTAAATCTAATCTCTCGTATGTGAGACATAAGTACTTAAAATGTTGTCTTTCCGTTTTGAGGTCCCTTACACTTAAATCTAATCTCTCGTATGTGAGACATAAGTACTTAAAATGTTGCCTTTCCGTTTTGAGGTCCCTTACACTTAAATCTAATCTCTCGTATGTGAGACATAAGTACTTAAAATCTTGCCTTTCCGTTTTGAGGTCCCTTACACTTAAATCTTATCTCTCGTATGTGAGACATAAGTACTTAAAATGTTGTCTTTCCGTTTTGAGGTCCCTTACACTTAAACCCCGTGGGGGCCGTTATTGTGGCAACACAAGAGTACTATTTTCTTAAACATACCTTGATGGTTGGCTTAATACGTTAATACTATCTATATTATGAAATCTCAGCGATGTTCTCAATTTGTATATTGTATACCAACTAGCGTAGACCCCGGTCGTCTTCTAATGCTACAACATGTTACACTTTGTTCTAGACGTAGATTTGGTGACACATCATTTAATGTGACCTTAATGTGAATTTAGTATTTAGTGTTTCGTAGATTTATATGTTTGTGTTTTATATTATGTTTTTAATGATTTCTGTAATATTTGTTTATTTGTAAGGCGTTGTGTAGGCCTACTCTGTATGCGCCAGTGATCTACCCAAAAGAGTCAAAATGTTTACAATTTGTAGGAATAGCTTAAAAGTGAAGGATAAGTCTGTAGAATTCTTGTAAGTTATTTTTCTCAACTGAGAAATTGACAGAAAAGGCAGAATACAGCCGGATTCAAAGATATGAATCTCCATTCAATTACGTGTAGTAATAAGTGTCCGTAGGACAGTAATGACTAAAATGTCCGATTTTGTCCTTATTAGGTTGCTTTTGGTCTTACGACTTGTAGGGTATGTATATCTATATTTGCTACAAGCATGCAAAAATCTAATTTTTGATGATTTGTTTTTATTTTCCAATATAGCAAATCACTGATAGTGCCTTTAATATTAATATATAAATTATTAGCATTGAGAAAGTCATGCAATCAGTGCTCAATTCGTACTCATCTCATCAGAGGCGTAGTGGGCGGGGGAACATGCCCCCACTCCCATCCCCCCCCCCCCCCCCCGACCGTAATGTTCCTTCCGTACATTGCGGTCCGTTTTGAGGGTGTGATGCATGCATTAAATATATCAGAGCTTTATAACAATTGGTCAATACATGAGCTAAGTTGGTGGAGGTGATGTTTGGACTCCATCCAGGTCCACCCCCGCCCCGTCCCTACCCACCCCACCCTCAGAGTTTAAGAGTCGACGCAAAAAATAGGTCAACCGGCTGTCGGTACATTACGCGTGTCGATATATTCACAGTTCCGTACTCCACCAACCCCGTCAAAAAATCCTGGCATCTCATCAAATAGGCCTACTTTGGAATATCCGTAAATTATTACGGTCGGAGTTCTCTTTTTGTTTTTACAGATCTTGACATCTGTGCCAATAACAAATGCAATGGAACGACCTGTATACCCTGTATTGGTGAGGAATTAGGATACGCATGCGTCTCCAACGATTCAGATCTGGAAGAAATCACATGTATCCAAGGTAACTAAAACTATTTTGGGTTATCCTTGGTACTCACTCTGGTTATTTTTTTCTCATACCACATTTTAAACTCTGCTGCATAGTGTATTTTTAATACATATTTTTTTATGCTTGTGTAATGATTTAATAAGATTCAATGTTTATATTTTGTATTTATATACTTTTAAGTGTTATCATGCAATGTTTTATACTGAGTACTGAATAAAAATCAATCAATCAATTTAATAGCGCTCTAAATTATGTGTATGTTTCGGTAATCATTATCACGTTTAAATCACGGAATATGAAGCGATTAAGCAAGTTATTCTGATTTTCAAGCTCTAATATTTCGTATATTCAATAATAATAATAATAATAATAATAATATAATATCAACGTGCGAAATTGTCCATATTCATGAAGTTATGAGTTGTACGACAGGCCGTCTTTGGTTGGCCAACAAACACCGCCAAGTTAGCCAATCACCATTGGTGTTCGAGTACGTGGGTTAAGTTGGCCAACCATATACGGAATAAAACGCAACACACGTAACAATGAGATTAATTCCTTACTCGAACACCAATGGTGATTGGCTAACTTCGAACCCGCGGGATGAACCCAAGTATTGGCGGTGTTGGACCAACCATAGCCGTCTATACGAAATTCTGTAAAAGACATCTCGTCGTACTGAATACAGTACGTAGCGCAATACAAAGGAGGAAGGTTAAGAGGAAATGAAATGTCTAATGTCGTAATTAGTGCCTTTGAAAGGATAAGTTTTTCTCCTCCGTATACCGGGCAGATTGTTTAGTTCCATTGTTTGCTGATGTTCGTATATTGGTCACTGACATTCAAGGAAAGAAATTGAGGTGACATCAAAAGGTTATCTTAATGCAGCGACTATTGCGTTACACAGAGACGTCACTGACTCAAGAAAGGTACAAGCACTATAATATTCGCAATATTTGAAAAAGAAATCTGGAATACATTTCATCTGTTCAAATTTTATAGAAATTCTAATATAACGCAGGTCCATCCATTGTTTGTTCAACCACTACTGGCAATTTAACCCAAGAGAATCGCAGCCCTTTTATTTCATGCATTTGATAAAAAAATCTAATTTGTTATAAGACATGGTGGTTCTTGAACCACTAGTGCCGATTGTTTGCGTTATCCACCTTTCCTTCACACAGAGAGAAAAAAATACATAACTATGTAAAAATGAACTCTAGGTAAAATGTTCTTAATTTAGGTAAAATTTTATTTAATTTAGGTAAAATTTTATTTAATTTAGGTAAAATTTTTTACTTAATTATTATAGAGTTGTATTTTTACACAGCTTGTGTATTTTTACATAACAATTTTCTCTGTGCACTCTCTGCACAATTTAAAATATGTATACGGTGTTTTTCTTGGGACGGCTGTACTTCCATATTTCCAAAAAAATGACTTTTTTGCAAACTCCATTTCAGATAATATCAAGAATGTGAAGGGGAATGGTGGATACACCGGTCACGAGAGTCACAATCAGAAATTACAAGATGGTGCCGCTACGGCTCAGCAGCGTGGGCATCATCCCGCGATCTTCTCACTTATGTCTGCAAGTGTGTCCTTTCTGATCCTTCTGATTGTATTGGCGATTATCATTTATGTCGTTCTTCGCACAAAGAACTCTTTAGAATACCAAATTGCAGGCCATCAGGCGGACAAGAAGGTGTCAATGGAATACTAAGGTCAATGTGTAATACACGAATATAGTCTGAAATAACCGTTAGGGTGGTGTCTGTAATAGATTTACCACTGTGACATTTTTACCGGTTCAGGTAGTCTTACGGATCGCGGAATAATGCTTATGCACACATATGAATGACTCCACAACCAGCTTCTTCACTGGAGCACCTGAGATGTACATGTTATGTAGCCGCGGAGTACCCACTCGGTACCACATCGCCGGCCGTAAAAGTGGGGGTAATCATCCACCTAGGTACACACGCAGTACCTTAACCACTAGTTATCCCATGCGGGAATAACTTGTGGTTACGGTTTTGGTGATGCTGAACTCAAATATAAATGCTACTAAACTTGAAGATAGTCATAAACAACAATGGAATTTTTGGCGTCCTCTATGGGCCAGAGTGTGTGTCTATTAGGCAACCGGTAACAGGTACTCCCCAAGTAGCTGCAGAGGTACTCCACTACTGGTGGCCTACATGGGTATCTGTCAGTCACCTAGCAGGCAACTGCAGAGTACATTATAGTATAGAATGTGTACTGCTTAGAAAATATAGCTGTTTATGCACCCAGTGGCTTTTGTATTTCGCAAGCACTTTGTAGGAACTGCATCAAAAATGCATCAATGGGGTACCCTTGGAGTAGAGCTAAGAGTACACATGGAGTAGCCAAAGTTCTGGGTTACACCGTAAGAATCTGGTTTGGTAGTGTGCTTGAGCTTTATTCCGTAAGACTACCTGAAGCGGTAAAAATATCACAGCTGTAAATCTATCATAGAACAACGGCTTCAAAACCCAATGGCCGGTTGCTCGTCGGTTCTGGCTGGGTCTTTCCGGTTGGAACCGGTTTCTGTTGTAAACAATGAAACATAGTTCACCCGCAAGGTCAACCGGCGGTTGAATATTCAAGACGCCATGTACGAAATACATGCAGGGTAAACGGGATAGTATGCTATTTCCCCTCTTAATATATAGAGTATATACATGTAGTTCGATTCTTATGGGCATTTACAAACAATGTAAGGTGTACAAAATACATGCAAGGTAAACGGGTTGGAATGTTATTTCCCCTTTTCGTATATAGAGTATATACATGTAGTTCGATTCTTATGGGCATTTACAAACAATGCAAGGTAATCATTTTTTAGAATTGTGTATATCAATTTTAAGCCACAAGAAATGTTTAGATTGGGGTAACATCCCGGTGTAGAAGTAATTATAGTCCGCCGTACTTACAGTCCGGCTACAACGGTAAAGAATATGGCACTCAATTCAGTTGACACTTCACGCAATGTTAGTTTCACGCTTTATTCCGTGTTCGTCTATGGAGCCCGGACTGTGGCTCCCGGCGGACTATAATTACTTTAACACCGGAAATAAGGTAGTTTGGTCTGTTTTTAAAAGACCATCTTTTGTAAATACTAAGGACTAAGATGATTACTAGAAATATGTAGTTTTACTTGTAATAAGCCTTAGGTTCTGAATTGTTCATAAATATCAATTTGATGCATAATTTTATATTTCAACTTGAAAAACTTTCAAAAATGGGTAGAGTGAGATTGTTTTTGAACATGCAAAATTAGTGTTGCATTCATTTGTACAGATAAAAATTTTCCGGAGTAGGGCAAGTTGGGTTACGCCAATCTAACAATTTTGGGTCTTATATAAAGTATATTCTATAAAAAAAAGATGTGTAAAATTAATGACTTTCTACGAAAACGTAAGTAATGTAAATTTATCATGAGCAATGAGTAGAAGTTATAAGAAAAATGTAAAATGGTTAAAAATTTCAAGGAAAATCAGGGAGCCATCGACAAAATGGGCAACATCCATTAGCACTGTCAAGCAATATTGAAGAACAGTCTCAACTGGGCAAGAGTTCCATATGTACCCCTCTTCAAAACTGTACATGTAACAAGTTCTTTTTTTAGGTTTGTTGGTGTTAGGCCACAAATAAAACGAATTTACTTTCTGTAGAATTTTAAAGGGGGTACATATGGAACTCTTTCCATTAAGGGAATCATATCAAAGCTAATTGGTATTGAAAAAATCGTTGGCATTAAGTCAATCCGGCCTACACAGCTGTTAAGGGCAAAACAGCACTTGAAGAACTTGCGTGAGTAAGGATATCCAATAAAACACATGAAGACCACAGAATGAGAGTTTATCATGATAGCAAATTTGGCAATCTGGTAGATTGTAGACTTTGATAATATTGTACTTCAAGGGATGGAATAGAGCATATACATTTCTCGGTGTTGGCAGATGATCAGGAGGTCAGCTCTACGGTCCTAAGGCTAGAGATTTTTGCATTTAAAACAAAAAACATTAATGAGCTTCTTTATAAGCTAAACAGACGATAGAAGCCACGGTTTGTGTATAAAAATGCAAGGTTGTCATATAGTGGGGGATGTAGTGCATTGTTTAAACTGAATTTTGGTACACATGTACTTTATGCATTGAGAATCAAAGAAATTGAAGGAACACTTGCCCCATACCCCTTCATGGCCCCAAAATTGGAGTTCAAGTTTTTTATACAGGGGTCAAAAGTTTAAATAAAGTTCCGTTGATGAAAGTTACACCATGATGTTTGTCTGGTTATAAGGATTCCAAAAAAGTATAGTTTTTTATCCTACCTAGGACGTATAGTTTTTTGGAATTATGGGGTAAAAACTGTAAAAATTTTGGTTTGTAACAGGGCTCAAAATTAACACAGTTCTCATTTTTTGTAACCAGTTGGCGCAAAGTTGTTGGTTCAGCTCATAGATATGAAATTAGAGGAAGAGTGTTGACTACTTAAGTTTTGGTTATTACCAAAAAAATGGCGAATAAGTCAACAGCTATTGCATATACTTCATGGCAGTGGCATTACATTATACATTGTTATGCGTTCCACAAACGTGCTTACCTATCTCAGGCTCTATGAACAACCTACTTGCGACTAAAGAAAAACTGAAAGAAATACTTGCGGATCAGTCTACGAATCTAACCGTATCAGGGGGACCCATAACGCAAAATTCATGAAGCCTTGGTGAAACTGAAAGAGCACTGAAAACTAGATTTTCAGAACACCGGCGTCCCAGCTCCGTTTCTTCGGAAGTTGTCCCAACACCTCCACATCGCTCACCAGGTCATTCCGTTTCATTCTTTGGAGGTGTGGATACTAGACTGGGATCAGGCTAGTTCGAACGTTGAGTGAAGGAGTCTATCTACATTAGGGACAACCAGGTGCAACGAGAGATTCACATAAAAGGTGTCCTAAAATTGATTCTGATTTTTTTGGCACTTTGGAAAAGCTTTCCATCAAAAATTAAACCCAATCGGAAAGGATTAAGCGAGAAATGTTGTTTGGTACAAAAAATTTGACATTTCGAATTTTGCATAGGAGCAAATACGAAAATTCAGCCTATGTTTTACATGAAATATAAGCAAATCAAAATCACCTTTTTCCTCTCTTTTAAGGCAATTCTGTAGCCAAAAACAGGTAAGAAATGTATTAAGTGTCTAGTCTTTATGAAATTACTATTATGACACAATATCTGGGTGTCTCAAAATCTCTCGTTGCACCTTTAATAGATACGTGGAGGGGGGACATAAATTACCGAGAGTCTAAGTCTATGACCTGATTTTGGTGTCACGAGTCCAAAAGGTCACGTGCTCTGAAATTGGGTTACTTTGAAGAAGGTCGAAGTATCTCGACTGAAAATTACAGGTACGCAATATTTTTGTGTTGAGATCAAAAGTTTAAACCGTCCAAATTATTAAGTGTTAAAGGCTCAGAGATTTCCCGTTGAATGAGCGCGCACTCCATTTTCAAACAAATCGCGTTTTTTTGCATATACATAATGATTGTCCATATACTAATCATTGTGTGAAATAACTAAGCTCAAATCAAAGTCCTTCATATAGAAAATCACAACTTTGTTCTAAAATTCCGGATGCGGAATTTTCGTTATACACGGTATCCTATGGCACTGTTATACAGTACATAAATGGTTACTGCATGAAAATGAAAAATCCGCATTTTAGGTGACTATCTTTAGTTCTAGATGACTATTTTTAATTACTACACAAACAAATTATATTTCAACGTTTCTGAGTCGGCCTTTAATAGACAATCCAGAAAATGTCCTGATTTGACGTCTAAAATATCCCACTTCAAAATAAAAATTATGCATTATTGTTGCGGGAGGTCAGCTACATGCCTAAGGTGGTATAATGTGATTTTGAAATACTTGTTTTAGAGGGTAAAAACAAAGGATTATAATGTAATTCATGTGTGAAAAACGTGGTCTCTAAAGTTTTAGAATTCCAAATAAAATTAGAAGCTCCCAAATAAACACCACGGAAAATGTGTAACTACATTTATTGGCATCGTGTAATTTAGAATAATTTATTGGCATCATGAAATTTCAATTTGATATGCTATGATATGGGCCAGATTTTGAATTACAGACAATAGCAAGGTCTTTGCGGTCTATTATATTTGTTCAAGCTCATGCTTGATGAACCTGCCCAACAATTTGCACAGTGAATAAATTGGAGGGTGATTAACTGATCCTGCATAAAACAAGAAATGTGATATAAAAAAAAAGAGACGACGCGATTATGCATAGACAAAGACAAGATAAAAAAAAATTACTTCTTGAATAGACCGTATTCAATATGACGTCAGCCACCAGACATGTTGGTGGACAAGTTGCATACATTCCAGGACTACAATACATTAAGCTGTCAATCGATCCATGTTTAGCGATTGCACAGGGATCATTGACAGGTGAATGTATTGTAGTACTGGAAAGCGTCATCTTGTCCACCAACATGGAATAATATATTGAACTACGGAGTAAGCATCGAATTTGTCATACTATACCAAAAGAAATAACGTTTTGCATTGACATATCTTTATTACTTTGAAAAAAGTAACATTTTTCATAATTGTAATGAATTGTTACTTATCAACTTCTACGATTGTTTAGTCAGTTCTCATCTTCTTTGGTTAAACGATTGTTAAACATCTTTTTGAAATACGGGCCGTACTAGGACTCGTACTAAACATTCGGCCATATGTCGCTTGGTATCGCCAATATAAAGAACACTTTTACACTTTTTGTTCAAGTAAATAGATTAAAAGTGAACATGTTCTTGTTTTAATTAGTATTCTCTTGGCTTGGTTGGAATCCTTTGTTGTAATTCACGAATCATAACAATATCTCAGGAATATGCCTGGTACCCATCCTCTGCCGCCGTATCTTGTTTCAGCCGATTGTATCTCTCTTTGTATAGAAGTAGCAATGGTACACAAACTGCGGCTGCGCCTAGGGCCGCATAGTTCATCCAAAGTACACCTGCAAAATGAGGACGCAAATGATTAAACTTGCCGATTTCGACAACTGGTTCGTTATTTCAGTTATTTAAATATGCTAACAAATACCTGCTTTTGCTCTCAAAAGATTATTCCTAAAAATAAGTCGGCAAAGTAAGTCATAACTGAAAGATCGAGCACGGTTAGTAGCTCTCAGTCGGTTTACGAAAAGTCGACTTTTAGCTGTACATTCGGGCTAATTAATGGCTAACTCAGAAATTTCGAAATATGATTTTTTGTGTAGTAATTAAAATAGTCAACTAGAACTAAAGATAGTCAACTAAAATGCTTAAGTTAGAGATGAATCGGATTTTCCCTTTCGTGCAGTAAACATTTATGCCCGGCATTTATGTACAGTATAACAGTGCCATAAGATGCTGTGTGTAACAAAAAATTCCGAATCCGGAATTTTAAAACAAAGTTGTAATTTTCCCTATGAAGGACTTCGATTTGAGCTTAGTTATTTCACACAGTAATTAGTATAGGCCTATGGACAGGCATTATATTTAAACAAAAAACATGATTTGTTTTAAAATTGAGGGCGGTCTCCTCGAGAAATCTCTGAGTCGGCCTTTAATACAGGATTACATCATGGTGACCGAAGTCGATGTAGTCGCATGCCGTAAATAGAACTGTAAATGGGCCAAAGGCCAAAAATGTAACGCTATGTCGGATAATATACCTTGAAGTTAAAAAATCAGAAGAAACATCTACTGTCCATTTGCTGACACAATTTTGGGATAGATTCCATCAATATATAAAACACCCTTTTCAGACCAAAGGTCATCTCAGGTCAATAAGGCATAATCCTCCTGACTAATGTGTGTGCCTTCACGTCGAAATATTGTGTTAACTCTTTGTGTTGAATGACAATTTCAATCATTCTACTACTATTTTCTACCAACACATTCCATTCATTCGAACAACCATTGTAATATCAATGTCAATGTTCTTATTGTAGGAAAGTCATAAAGCGTCATCGTACATTTCTCCCATTAGTTTAGATAAGCTCCACTAACACTTTGATACCGTCGCCGTTTCTACAAAACGTTAGTATTTGTTTTTAAATCTGCAATGTAACCAGGAATGTAACAATCAGTTTTTAGTTGGATAAACGCGTTTATTCCATTTCATTAGCTAGTCTATATCAAAAAATGTAGCCAACTGATATACATTCCAGCTGGGTCACTACTAGTATTGTTGTCATCAAGTAAGAAAATAAACTTCATGAAGGATATAAGAAACAATTAACCTTTTGTGTATGAAGGAAATCAAATGATTGTTACCGGGGGTCCTCAACAAAAAAGGAAACCCTCGAGCCCCCTCTATTTCACGAAAAGAGTAACCAACAACTTTAATACCCATCGAAAATTACATTTTCCTCTATTTTCGACAAACCGAAAGATCTTTCCAAAAGACACATATTGACCGAGTTATGGCCGATGGATAATTTGTAACACTTTTGTCATTTTATCCACGGATTGTACTGTCCATGGTTACTGTCTAAGCTGTCTTAGACAGTACACCTTCTCCAAGCACACTCTTTCGTTCATGATTCTTTTGTTTTTGCGACAAAGACCAGTTCTGATATTGAAAAGGTTAGTTTCAACTAGCGGGGAGCCCGCGCTGCCCCTGGATGACCTTTGACCCCAAATTACCCCTCGAAACATGACCACAAACCTCGGACGTCGGAGCTCTACCACCATACCAAAATTCATATCCGTAAGTTAAAGGATGGCGAAACTCATAGCCGGACAACACAAACCCACAAACAAACCCACAAAGTTTTTTAGTAATAAGATATTATTAGAATTCTAAGATCTTGCCTCATTCTTCTTTACTGCGCTGCTCTGTCCCCCCCCCCCTCCACCCCCACTAAGACCATGACGAACGGATGCAGGCTTGGGGCCCTCGCCCTCTTTTCCTTTATAATTGACTCGAGTCCTGCTTGTCCTTCCGGATGCTTTCAACGGCAGCGGTTATTCTATTACGATTGCGAACAGTATCTGGCAGTTTTGCGGGTGGTTTCCGTGCTTAATGTGTCCTCTGGCGAAGTCTAGCGGAGTCAAATTATCTGGGGATCTTCGCAACAGAATAACCGCCGCCTTTGCAAGCATCCGACGGACAAGAATGATTAGAAGTCGAAGCCTGCATCCATGTTACAGACGGCCAACTTCCCCAAGTAGGGGGAAGAGCATGAATGATGAAATGAAAAGCATGGTAAAAAGTACAGAGGAATCTGAAAAAGAGAAGCAAAAAAAAAAAAAAAAAAGAAAAAGGGGGGGGGGGTGGTTGGTTACACGTGAGTTGAAAAAAGGGACCTAGCCATTCCCCTTCCTGGATGTTGAGACCCTGGGGCTGGATGATGAGTATTCGATACCCTGTAAGTCATATCAGAAATAGTATGGTTAGGTAAGTTGAAGTGCTGACCCACGGGTGTTCCAACTTGTGGTGTTGATGTGGACCATGGCCAAGAAGCGTCTCTTCCGCGAGTCTTGGTTTCCCCAACATACTGGATCCACACACTCTGCAAGAAATAAGATAAATGACATTAGAAGTACTACAGGTGATGTTGCCTCTGGTCTTGTAGTTGGTACCAGTGGCATGACTGGGGAACGAGTCGGTCTCTGTATATGGTCCTTACAGACGATGCATCTCGAACCTGTGCACTTGAAAGTACATTGCTGTGTAGGAGAAGAAGTATCAGTTAGTGGGGGGACTGAAGCCCTCAAATCCATGTCACGGCGATGCGGGGACGTCTCTAGGCCAAAATAGGAGTGTCAGGAACAGCACGGCGAATGCGATCTGAAGTGTGAAGAATATGATGGTTAGTGTTAGCATCCGGCGCAGGGGAGAAGACATGGGATGACACAATTTAACCACAGGGGGAGTTTGGGCGTAGAAGTATCCTGGTTTTTTGGTTCTCTGCAAGAGCTGTAGTCCGGGGTAGTGAGTAGGCTCTCCTGGATAGCTTGTTGAACTCTGCTGGAGCTATGTCCTCTGGCCACTAGGTATTTCTTCAAATTCCTGGAATGGTACAAAAATCTAGAATCATTAAAACCTATGCGCCGAAGCCGCAGAGCCTGAATTACAATGCCATCTTACAGTGGCGAGGGTGGCAAACTAGAGGAATGTAGATACTTAAGAGTGTCTGTAGGCTTGGTATATAGATCCGTGGAGAGGGTGCCCCTTCTACTTTCTTGATGGTGACATCAGGAAATGTACCTTTGGTGAGATATTCAGAAGTTGAATTTAATGTTTCTGTGGAAGGAATTGATTGGTTTAGTAAATGTGATGAGGCTCTCCTCCTTGCTGGTCCAGATGAAATACATCACGATGTATTCCACCAAACCCAGGAGGACACGTGCGGCAGCAAGCATCTGCTCTTCAATACGGACATAAAAAGGCAAGCCAGCGAGGGCGCCATCGCGTGCCCATCGCCGTCCCTTGTACCTGCAAGTAATTGTCATTCATAAAAGTATGGTTAGTACATGCTTCATTAAAGTGGCAAGATCATCAATGGGGGCGTTGTGTGGCCGCTTCTGGCCAAGCTTGCACCGTCTGGCCGCGATGCCTCATCATGGGGAATACTGGTGTAGAGGGAGGCGACATCAATGTCCCAATGAAGGCTGTGCTGTGAACCTGATCCTTGACAGCTTCAAGCTTCCTGAGAAAGTCGGGGTGTCATGAAATTAGGAGGAGGCCTGTGGAACAGAGGTTTGATAAAATGGTCAACAAATAGGGAGATTGTTTTCTGTCGGTGAACGTTTGCCAAGATGATAGGCCTACCAGGTTTTCCATGCTTGTGAATCTTAGGCAGCGTGTAGAACCTGGCAGCTTTTGAATCTGTGGAAAAAGAAATTGTGAGCTTTATCTGAAAGTTGACCACGAGTGTGCATATCATCCAAGGTGTGGCTTTCTGTTGAGAGAAAACCTTTGTGGGATCAGAATCAAGATAGTTATCACGGTTGTTGAAGATGGCGCATGGCTTCATCGATTTACTTATTCAATCAATTCAATCAAATCAATCAATCAAATTTATTTGAACTCAACATCACAGCAGTGTATACAATATCAATAAGCACGCCACAGCCAGATTTAAAATATATATAAAGTTAGAGAAATAAAATTCATTATAAAAAGTAAAAATATACAAAACAAAGCAAATTTTTAGCAAGCAAAGGCATAATGGGTAACTGAAAGTGAAGCTGAGATATGAAGTTCGATGTCACTGTTAAACGCAGGGCGTGAAGGCTCAGTTGGACCTCTTCTTAAGTGTCTACAATTATATATATACAAAAAAATAGATACACAGATTTATATACATTAAGGACAAGACAACAAGAGAACAAACAATCATGTCCAAATCACCCCAGGTGAAAAAGGAGGAAAGGAAGGAAAGAAGGGGAAAGGAAAGAAGAAAACAGAGGAAGACAGAGAGGAGGCACTAAGGTAAGGAAGGAATATAGTGGGAGAAAGGGAGGATGTGAAGGAAAGAAAGAGGT